>VWZZ01008519.1:155599-197773 GCA_013399095.1 Psophia crepitans
CTTTTTCAAAGACTGCTTTCTCAGATGGATGTTGTCCATTAGAAACCGCACCACTGAGTCACCTGTGTGGATAGGAGGGTAGGATTCAGCTATACCAGGAAAAAGGGGTTTAGTTCATAACCTAGCCATGAAGATTAATAAACCTTAAACAATAGTTTTCAGGCACTAAGTGAATGAAAAAGGAAATAACTCCTTCACTGGTACCCAGTGATTCTATCAAAGAATTCTTGGGTTTCTGCCCATTTATAAGGTGAATTTCATTTAATAACTACTACCATAGAATCTGTCACAAACTCCAAACAAATGTGATTTTCCTCTTTTCCTTTCACCAGTTTTAAGAAAAAAGCTGCTTCACAGCAAAAAGTCCCATCCCATCACGTAACACTTTTAATACTGAATAGTTAAATACCAATTCTGTAATCCTGGGGAAAAATTGTCAGTTGAACACCTTCCTCAGGCTACTGAAATTAAAAAGAACAGATAGAGCAAAAACAAAGCAGCACTGTTAATGAGTGTAGAGGGTTCTTCTCTCGAGAGCAGAGCAGAATTTGGCTCTCAAATTACCAACACTTTCTGGTTACCTCCTTCAAAGGAATCATTCTTATCAACTTATCTGAGCAGAGGAACAATAGCCACATTCTTATGAGAACCAATCACCTCGTTTACAAAGGCAGCTCTCATGTCTTTGAGAAAAGCTTTTGGGGGTGATTTTGAGCCTTGCAGTCTGTGGCTAAGAGCTCAGCAAGCAACTGAGAAAGCTACTGCCACACTTGCAGCAATATAGATTAGCTTCGTGTGAAGACAAAGTAACTTCTTGACCTCAGTGTCTTGATTCACTAACATCAAGTTACTTAAGTGCAGCAGGTGGTTTGTTGAATACTCATGCCACATGAAATTGAAAAATCTGGGAGACAAGAAGGGTAATCGTACTGATGCCTCAAGCACATTGCTCCTGAAATAAGAGAGGATGAGATCTAGTGGAAGACCTGCAAAATCAACTGCAGAAAACATCTTGCATTTTTAAAAATTAAGAAATGCAAAATCCAAGTATTTCTTGGGCTATTCAAGTTACAAAAGTGATTCATTTAAGCAAATAATCTTTTTAGCCTGAGAGACAAAAATGCAGTATTGACTAACTTTCCACAAAAAAAAAAAAAAGCCTTGTCATACCACAGAAAGAAAATTATTTGCAAGCAAACAACAATATAATCAATGATTGTCACAGGCTGACTCCAACTCTTAGGCCTACAGCAATAATGCAAAGGTTTGCATTTTAACTTTTCAAAGACAAAAGAACACATTTCTATCTACCTCTGTTTTGCTTGAGTCAATGCCAATCTCCAGTAAAAATATACTGAACACCAACTTCTTATACAAAAAGAAAGTTTAGGTAAACTGTCACTCATTTATTTCTCACCACTTCAAATAAAAATTTAAATTTAAGTGTGACCTTGATGAGTTGATTATTAGACTGACAAGCCTACATCATTCACTCTTTACATCAGATGAACTCTTGCTGCAGATGGGTAGAAACATGTTTTCAGCACAGCTCATTCAAATTAGTGTTAATTATTGATTAGAATAAACTCAGCTTGTTTCAGTTTTCTTCCATAAAAGAGAACCTGCATATTAGTACAACTGACTTTTGAACATGCCAGATTTCTGTCTCATAGAATATTTCTACAAGACAGCTTCTAGTCTAAGTTCTTTAAATTCACTGGAATATTTTCCTCATTTCCTCACATAAGTCACCAGCACTTTCAATGTTCTCCAAACTGCCTGTGTTTTCTCTCTGATTAAGCAATGCCAAAGCACCAAAATCCCAAATGAACATCTGCTATTGCTGTATCGCAGCCCAGTTGTTTTTCCTGTGTTGTGCATTGCCTCAAAGAGTTCTCCCTGTCATACATTAAACAAGAATATTAAGTAGCAACAAACTACTGGTATAGTGTAGCTCCAGAGACGCACTCAAATGGCTTCATGTGTTTCAGGTATTAAGTGTATGGTAACAGGAATGTGGTCTTGTCAGCTGTACTTTCCTTTTTCCACAGCTGTGTGCTCTTCAGATTTAAATTAAAAGCAGTATTTTGCTTAGATTTGCTTAGAATAGAATCACTAACTGTAAAAGATTGAAATTTGTGACTGGTTTAGGAAGAGGAAGAGATAGGGAAAGCCCTTAAAAAAAGCACACATTCCTTAAAAAGATTCTTTGCACACAGGGTCAAAAAGAGAGAAAGAAGTCTACTTTTGCATGGGCTACATATGCTATCTTACTCTTTAACCAATCCCACTGTACTGAAGGTCTTTAGCTAGAAGTGTCAGTGTGAGAGATGGAGGGGGAAGCGGGGGGGGAAGAGAAAAAAAAAAAAAGAAAGGCTTTGAAGGAAAAAAAACCCTAACCAAACCAAAATCTTGATTTAATGACACTACCTCAGTGATTGGTTGCCCTTGTGAGGTCAAGTCCAGTTCTTGAGGTCTCGTCACCTTATCAATATCCAAGGAGTCCATGCTGGAAGCTGCAGAGGTTATGCTGGAACGGGAGGAGTTACTGATTGAGCGCACTTCAGCATCACTCACTGTGCCAGCAGAAGCTGTCCTCCTGTGCTGTGCAGTAACCACTGGTTTGGTGTCTTCTGCAACAGACTGTTGGGCTGCCTCATCCATGCTCAAAGAGGCCTTCTCTAACTGTGCAGTGATGTCGTCCAAAGATATGTTGGCATGTGATGGTTTGGTCACCTTACCAGATGAGGAGGATAATCCTTTCATGCTGCTGTGCTTAGTAGAAGGTCGGCTAGCAGGTGGTTTCTGGGCTTTGGGTTCTGAGGCAAGGTGTTTCACTGCAGCATTGTTTGCTGAATGAGACCCAATGCTGCTGAGCTCCTGCTCTATGGAACAGAGATCAGCCATGAGGGCATCCAGATCCACAGTTTCCCCCTGATTCAGGGCTTCTGCAACAAACAAGAGTTTTCAGTACATTCAGTTACTTAGTTTGTCTGTGCAACTCTTCACTCTGTATTATCATATTTCACAGTTAGGGTAAGGGAGCAAAGGAAGCTGCATTTTCTTTTCCCATCTGTATTGCAAAATGTCTGCTAGTTACTAAGCACAAATTTATTTGCACTACTACTCTTGACCAGTCTAAGAGCAATCAAAAAAAACCAAAACCCAAACCCCACTATTTACGTTAAATACATTTGCTGACAGAAGAAATCTATGAATGTCCAGATTACATGTGAAAACTTTGAACTGTTGTCCTGTGAAGAGAATCTAAAACCCACACTTGTATAATATCATGCCTCAACTTTTCAAGAAAGTGCAGGTGTTTCGCTAGGCACTTTTTGCTAATGCGATGTAAGGTATGTGACGCTGCTTTAAAAAAATACCTGCAAAATACTACACATATATTCAAGTCTTTAAATTAAGTCTTCCTGTATTACAGCCAGGGGAAGCTATTTCAAGACAAGGAAAAATATTTTTTTTAACATGAAAGCATTGTGTTGCTATATTCCTGCATCCTGTCCAATGAAGCAAGATGCTGGTTCTTCCTGTTTAACAGATAGAGATCAATTCACCCCTTCATGAGACCAGATCCCAGAACATGTATTTGTGTACAAACACTAGATGACAGTTCTCAGATACTAGGTGCTGTAAAAGATACTGCTTTAGGATACTCAAAATTCTGTGCTATAGGCATTGCTTTCTGATCGCAAACAGGTTCTCACTTCAGCCAGAAGTGTTTTAAACACTCTTACATTTTAAAATGTTCTCATTTATAGCTGGAACAGGTTTTTTTCCTAAACTAGTATTTGAGAGGGTAAATAATTCAACAAACCATTCAAATTGTACATGGAGAAGCGATATGAGAAGTTGGCAAGATTGGTTTCCTGACGGAGAGGTGATCTCTTCACAGGGGCTACAGGCTTGTCTGTATCCAAACTCTGGAAAAGACAAGAAAAAGGGCAGACTAAAGTTTGACACTGAACTGGACAAGAAAATCTTCAAGATGAATGAAAATTAATTTTCTCTATGAGAATTTTTTTCAAAACATCCTGGCATATAAAAAAACCTAACTCTTTTTCATGCTTTAGACTGAAAAAATATGTCACCATACCACAGAGATTTAGCTT
The DNA here is from genome assembly GCA_013399095.1 of Psophia crepitans. Taxonomy (NCBI): domain Eukaryota; kingdom Metazoa; phylum Chordata; class Aves; order Gruiformes; family Psophiidae; genus Psophia; species Psophia crepitans. The sequence goes on from VWZZ01008519.1 coordinate 159,727, forward strand.
CAGATATTCAATGGAGAAAATGTGTTAAACACATTCTTTTTTCTTTAAAATTTAAAGGACAGAAGTATATCCAAAATGCATTTTTAAGTAGTGTTACATACTAGCTCATTTTAAAACAGAGACAGTTGGCTTACCTGTAACAATTTCTCTGCAGTGAATTGGACAAGTATCTAAACACATTCAAACTGTAGCACCCTCTCCAAGAAATGCCTCGTTAGCTTATGAGTATAATCACAGCATAAGACCAAAAAAGTATTCAATGAAGAATTCTATTTTATTAAGAAGGATTTTAATTTGGCTAAATTCAGGTATTTTTCCTCAAAAATGTAATATTGTAAAAGCAAACCCTAGCCAGTTTATATAGGATAAAATTTTAATTTTTTTTTTTTTTTTTTTAGAAAAAGCTAATATATGTTAAAAAAGAGACAAGACAATTTTCTACCCAATACACTGAATTGTTACGTTATGCAGGCTAATATGGGCATAACATTATAATAGATACCATCATTTTTGTAAGTAGCAAGCAGTAGGGTACTATGATCCAGCTGGTGACCCAAGAGGTGCATAACAGGGTCCAGAGCTGCTGCCCGTGAGTAACAAGTGTTTTATGGGAAATCTAGCTCTTGCTGTCACTGAGGCTCAACAGGCCTGCAGAGGTTTGAATTTAAGCAATGTTTGTGCTGATAAAGCTTTCCTGAAGATACTTTTCTTTCAGATAGGTGTATCTTCGAGCTCAAACAGAACAAAGTTTCTCACCTAAGCTTTTTAATTTCCATTTTCTACATCTTTACTCAAGCCTTTGTTAGAAATCAAATGCATCATTTTTCAGCACCATAGCTGAAAAAAAAATAAAATTAATTTTAAAAAAATTAATTAAAAAATATTTATCTATAAAGGCAGCAGTGAAACTGGAGACAGAAGAGGTAAGTAAGGGCTCATTCCTTCAGACTGAACCTGCCACAAAAGATTTCTTGTAAAACAAGTATATTCTGGTTAAAAGCATCTAGAATGTGTTTTACTGAATTTAGTAATAATTATTTCACATCCCTGGAAACACAGCTGATACGCTGGCACTACTATCAGAGCACATTCTCATAATGCATTATGATGCTAAAGCAGCAGTTTGGAGAACTGCTGAAAACTGCTTAATTTGGAACAATCATGAGAAGCAAGGCAAGATTTCCTTCATTTCACCTGCACCATAGAGCAGGATAATTAGAGCAGGATGTTAATGCACTCTGCATCAGTGCCACACATTGCTCACACACGCTGCAATTTTTGTGACCATATTTTATAATGCTTTTATTAGACCAACAGTGTAAGAGGGCAAAGTGATTTCACATGATCTCATGGGCATCTTAACAGTTACGTATCTTTTGAAAAGCACTACCATCTGGAAAGGAATCTGCGTCGGTCTTTCAATCCCCCGCAAATAAACATTTAGGAAATCTAAAAAGGAAGTTAAAGTTCAAGGAACTCGGGGACAAAAACCCTTTCCTCCTACTGCTTTTAGAGCCCAGCTCATAAGTAGCAACAAATACTGAGACTACAAGAGAAGCACTTTGGAGCTCATTAGCTCTAATCACTCCCCTTTATTTGGACAGCTGCAATCAAGGCACAATCACTTTCCAAACAGACAGAGACACAACTAACTGCATTAACTTACTCATACAAAACCGTATGAGGATATTCAAAGTTTTGGGGAAAATGTCATTTATGTGTAGTGGCAAAAGACAGAAGGGCAACTGTCAGGCTGAACTGCAGATGGCATTGTACAGCAATATGAAAGTGAGAAAGAAACAATGTGGGTCCTCTCATTAACTGTTACTAGGTTTTAAGAACTTTGCATGGATCAGCACACAAACTGAGACATCACCATAAAGTCTGTATTGTCAACAGCATAGCTGTAAGCCCCAAGTATGTTTATATTTCTAGGCTGCTCATACCTGAAAAAAAATGGGGCAGAGAACAAAAGGCTTAAGACCAACTACCCATCGTGCTCCCCTCTGAAGACCCTCACAAGTCCCTGCCTTCAAAACAGCTCCCACTTAAAAAAAAAACAGTAAGAATGACAATATGCAGTTTTATTTCACACTGTCTTCCATTCATCTCAAAAGGCAGGATTCTTTACTGTCCTGCATGCACAAGGTCAGAGAGGGGAAAAAAAAAAAAATCATTTTCCCTTGAGTGTGATCTACATTTAGATCTTGCAGGCAAATATTTAACCAGAAGATAACAGAGATGAGCCCGAATTTGAAATCAGCATTTCAAATGACTAGCACATGACTAGCTCAATTTTCCTTCAGTCTTTGGTAAGGTGAAGATGATAAAAGCTGCTTCTTTAGCTTTCTGAAACGTGACATTTCTTTGCTAAGTCTACATGACAAAGAAGGAGAAGATGAAGTATGTTCTTCAGGAGGGACAGCTCACACAGCTGAAAAAACAGAGCAGGTAGTCACAGAGAAAAGGCCTATGACCCCAGGAGTCTGGTATACCATACAAAACACAAGATCTGCTTGTGAAGAAAAGGGAAAAGTACTACAAAGAAGGAAGTGCCATAAAAAAGGTACTAGCTGCCTTTCTGACACAGGAAGAGTACTCTTGAAAAATGGTGAGTCCTCCAGGGTGTATCAGGACACCTTACCATGTCATCAGTGGCAGTCACAATTTCTTGTTCCTTATTGCTGTTCAGGTACAACAAATAAATGCTGTCATAGCTGGACAATGTCCAACCATATGTTTGGAGATGTAGCCTACCTCTAGCGTGCTAAAGTTAGAGTTTCTCTATATATGTATGAGGACAAAATATCAATTCCATAGTTGTCAGTCAAAGGACACATACTCTTTTAGTAAAGGTCAAACTAGCAGGTTGTGAAAAATGAATTTAACAACTTTAAATTGGCTTGCTTTCCCCATCTTACAGACTTTTAAAGAGTACTAAGCTGATCACATGCTACAGTCTACCTTGCTGCAAGCGGCAGTGCTAAGTAATTAGCATCCAACTGAAAACAAACATGTAATACTTAAAGAATTATTCTGTGAGTTGATTGAAACCTCCCTAACCTGTGTGAGTTTGTCCAGTTCCCCCAGCCAGGCCCCAAACATCTTGTCCAAGTCCTGATCTTCCTTATCACTATCTTCTTCTGCACCATGGTCAAGTTCTTCATCTGATAATTGCTCCATCTGAAAAAAAAATAAAGCAGCAAACAAAACAAAAGCCAAAATGTTTAATACTCAATTTGTGTCAAAGGAAACTGGTGTATGCTACGAAGCTCCTGGAAAAGTGTTCTGAAGTCAAGTGCATGCCTGTCCACAAGCTTTATAAAAATGACATACATTTACAGTCTGTTATCCTGCTCACAAGTAAAGAGTTAGTGTGAAAGCTGCAATGGATAATTACAAAGTCATTCTTGCAGTTCACTTTTGTCGGAACAATGCAGAAAAAGATAAAGAACAGAGTCCACAATATTTAATACACCATCAGAAATTATTTCATGCTAGCCTTGCACGTGCATTCACTGCCAGCGATTGTTGGCAAAGTCTAGTGACTTTACATTACAAAAATTCAACTCTTGTCCAAGGAATTCAGCTGACCACAGTTAAGCAAGACCATTCAACCCACAGGAAGTGCAGTCTCACTGCAACGCAAATAGCTGACTCCACACATCTGTAAACAGAAATGCTTAAACAGGCCACAGAAAATGCCAGCAATCCATCCCATGAGACAGTTTAAATCTTGGACACTGTCCAGATCACTTCAGTGATACTGCACAATTTTTATCCAACAAAGAAACTCCTCTCTGGAAGCAAAGAGTCACCATTAAGGCTATCAGACCCTCTTTCATCCAACAAATTTGAGTGAACAAGATAAAGACTTAACGTTCTCCAAAGGTTATTTGTTACCACCTCAAAGGAAATTAATCTTTGTTAAACAAGCCTTGATTCTCTTCCCCAAACACATCCTCCAAGCCCCTTATATGGAGCTAAAACACACATACCTTCCTGGCTACATCCACACTGTTAAATACAGGATCTCTTTCAGAATGAAAGTTTACATACTTGGGAGGAAAATTACATAGACAACAATTTGGGAGTAATCAGGCACTACAGAGGAGTAAATCCTTGACATGTGCTACAGAATGTCCAGAGAGGCATGGAACAGATCGTGACCAAGAGCTACACAAAAAATTCATGGTCTACTATACAGCTTGATTTTGTCATGGGCTACATAGTAATTTGCTACATAGCCTTCAGAAAGCACCAGTTTACATTCTGTAGATTTGAAAACAAGCTTTCTAAATGCTAGTGTTTTGGAAAAAAAAAAATCTTGGTCTGAAAGACATGACAATGTTAAAGAGTTGACCTGATGGGAGATGTTACAAAATATTATATAGGTGATCTCACAGAAAAATTGTTCAACCTGTTTTTGACTTTATATTACAATAGTTCATGCAGAAAACCTCCATGATTTAAAAATAGTCTTCCTTTCTATTTGTATATTGCTTATACTTCACTTTACCTTGATAAAATAATCAGGGCACAGAAAACTTCAGAGGTGATGTACAGTTCTGCGGTCAGCACAGGCCAAGGGCTCCCACAGATGCAAGATACTGCCATCCAGTTACTCTAGGCAAAGCCACTTCAGTCTCTTACTAAGACTTTACTTTTGTGGGACAGCACAATGAAGCTGCTTACCTTTAAAGGGGCAATAATATTAACGCTGACATGGCAGGGCATACTTCACTGAACAGATTAAATTCATCTGAATCTCATTTCTTCCATTTGAGTCTGGTATAGCACTTCTAGCACTCCAGGGAAGGGAAGGAAGCTGTTCCTAAAAATCTAAGAGTGATGCTGAAATCCCAAAAATGCCAGTATGTAATGGTGCAGCCCTGGTGGAAGGATGCAGCTCTAGTTTTTATGTTCTGTAAGTCAGGTATACCTCCCCCTGCAAGATTCTTCTGCATGATGTCACCTGAAAGCCCTCCCACATACAGAAATGGAGACAGCAGGGTTGTAGTAACTCATACTCTGCCTGAACTTCTGCAAAACAAACAGAAGCTGGATTCCACTTTCACACCCCTTCAAAGCTTTACTTTACTACTCCTTAGGCTTTCACATGGACCAGAAATATTCTGAAAACACATTATATTTAAGGTGACATAGTCAAACTGCTGTAATAGTGTTTGCATTTGACAACATAGTATTTCTCAATGTCTAGATACACTTGAAGTAAAGAATTTTTATTTGAAGGCTAAGGGAAGCTATTAAAAGCACGACTTAGGAAATACAGCTATGAACTGGCAAATCAAATAGATGGAAACCATGACATAAAACAGAGCTCAGTATTTACAGATACCTTATACTGCTAGCCTTTCTCTCCGAGCTGTTTTTGCCACTTAATCTACAGTTAGATGGGACCTGTTTTGCAGTGCATTCATTCTATGGCACTGTTCACAACCTACCTCTTCATTAAGAGGGTTCATTTTAGTAGTATTTCTGAGGATTTAAGCTGTGGAAAGAAACCAGCATTCTCAATTTTCCATAAAATGTTGCTTTACCTATTTTAACTTTGCGTCAGAGAAACTGCTTCAGTTCCAGTTACTCCGAAGACAGAATTAGCAGCCTAAAGAAAACTTTTACAAGTAAAGTACTGTTGTGTCAGCAAGTCTGGCACTAAACCCTGTAGTATTTGCCAGCTCCTTGTAGTCCCCACCCAAGCTTCCTAACGTCAGCTGCATTTCCTATGAGACTGTCAATGTTTGCTTGCAAAAGGCACACAGAGGATAGTGTCTCACTTGAGAAACAGCTAATATTAACTTGGTAGTTCTGTAAAAGGGATCTCTCTTAGCACAGACTCCACTACTGGAAGGAGAATCCCAAAGAGCATTAATTAAAGGACTAATTCAATAAACTAAGGCAGAGGCAAACTGCTCAGATAACAGTATCTGAACATTTTGACATAAGAACTCAAAACAGTAACAGCTCAAAAAGAGTGCATATTTCCAACTAAAAACCTGGACATTTTCCTTTTTACAGACATTTTCTTTCTCTTGTTAATCACAGCAAACATGCACCATTACTTTAGCAAATCATGACCTTACTGAGAGTTATCACACCTTTCAAAGGATACATAAAAAAAGTAGATAACTCCCATTGTTGAAATACAGGTTTTCTAAAACTCAGTACTGTTCATGAGACTACTGTTAGGCCTTTCAGATTATAGCAGGCTTTTTTAAAGGAGTCAGAACTAAACTAAAGAAATTGAAAAGGAATAACTGTTCTAGTGTGACACCATAAAATAAGCCACTTAACATTCCTAAAGCATTTGCAGGATAGCAGAGTTTAAGTAGCTGTTGCTTCTACTTAGCTCATATCAGGTGAAGTGCCAAAGTAATTTTAGGATTCAAGTTATTTTTCAACACTTCACCTTCTGTTCTGTTCAAGTGTATGTCAGAATAGAACTTAATGAAAGTGAGCAGCATCATTCTGGTATACCTCAATAAAACAAGGTACCAACATGGTATAGTCTTCCATATGCAAGTAAGGCTTCCTGCACTAAAGGGCAGTCTATTTACGATTTCATTAGTCACTATGGACTGCAGTCAACTTTATCTGCTTGAAATGATATTTAAATAGGCAGACCCATAATTGCTCTAAGTCAACTGTTTAGTTTCCAAAACAGTTCATTAAGTTTCTTCACCTTTAAATGCATGAAGCACAGTATTCTAATATTATTTTATTAAAAATTACTGAGGCTTTCATTAGAAGTCACCAGTTGCAACATTTAATCATAACCTATTATTTTAATTTAGAGTGTAACAAAAAAAAACCACTTACCAATAATTTAGAAAAAAGGAAACATTTATGCTTTGAAGCTGATTCTTACTCAAGGCATTGTAGCTTTTAGTACATCAGGTCAAGCACGAGATGATGTGATGTCAAATCACACAAAGAAAGATGAAAAGCCCAAGAACAATACTTCAAATATACCATATTAATACTTCAAATACACCATTTTGACATTTTCGAGACAGGCACCATCAAAGAATTCTGAAAGTAACAAATTCCTGTCATCAGAAAGCAACAGCTTTGGGACAGAGGTTAAGTTATAATCAAAAGTATACTGAAGTGTCTGTCACCGAGACCCAATTCTGCAGATTTGCACTTTGAGATGGCAGTTACTACCTTAAATCAACGCAGTTCAAGACAATAGGAAGTTTTATTATATTAACAATATTTTCTCGTAATGAAAACACTCTGCACTGAAAAAAGTAGCCATAAAAGAATCAGACTTCTTTGTCTGATTGTCTATACCACACTTAATGATGGAAAGACTATCAGAGAAACAGAAGTAGAATTCTGAGTCCAACTGGAAACACCAATGTGCTTAAACGGTCAGCAACAAGAATGTGTTCATTGACTATAATTTCAGAAGCACTTAATAAGCATTTTGAACTAGAGATGCTTACATATGTTCAAAGGCAACGGACAGCATAAAACCCCCAAATGAAAACAAATCATCTTTCTTTCAAGCAGCTCATGTTTTTACCCCCAACCTTCCCTATTATTTAAACACAAGCTCGTACAGGCTCACGCTTGTTACTGAACTAAGAATGTTCTTCCTAAAAACAACTATGGAATTTGTTAGAAATCTGTTATAGGAATGCAGTAGACAATATGTAAACATTCAAAACACCATCTGAACAAGTAACTGGATTTCTGCATTTTAAATTCTAGCCTCAGGAACCGAAAGGAACTATGTATCATAATCTGGTTCGAAAAACATACTCTGTTTGGAAATCAGAGTAGTTCTTCCATTTGTAATCATCTATGTGTCATCAGGCCAGTATCCATTCCCATTTAAGAAGTTGTATGTGACAGAAGACTGGAGTAGTATACTGTACAAGCACACAAGCATAGTGTGTACACACAAGTACAAAAGTTAAGATTCTAGCAGGTTTTCACCTCTAACACTCGGTCACCTGCTTAAAGAAATAACATTACTTACACAGAAAAAAAATAAACATGAAGTACTTTCACAAACTGACAGCCAAAGCTCACATCCACATTTCTGCACGTTTTCTTCATGTTCCGGTAAATAATGAAAGGTAGTTCGAGTGCACAAATTATTTGTTTCATATTAATACTGTCTACATGACAGCAACCAGCCATCTGGCACGTTTTTCAGTAAAAAAAAAGGACATGCTGTAACTGACATTAACATTTCTCCTTTGTATTTAAAACTGAAGCACGCTAAGCCAGTGATATAGTACAGATCACTTGCTTTAGTATTTCCATGGGTTTTTTTCTTAATAAGCATAAAATACTCTGAAATTAACTCCTCCTGAAAAAGAGATTTACAGGGAAATTAGAAAGCTATAAGAAATCTTTTGTGCATTATCCAGTATCCTATAACGCAATTTACATTAAGAGTAATCTAGATGAAAACATGAACAAAAGAGCATTTGTTGTCTTTTAACTTCAAATAGCATAGGTACTAGCTGAATACAACCCAAGGCTCCTACAGCACAGAGACATTCCAACAGCTCTCAAATTCAAAAACTGAGGTACAAATCTGTCAGCCAAAAAATTCAAATTAAAAACATGCCAAATGAAAATCTTATGTCAAGTGAAAACCTCCTTCAATATACTATTTTGAGCCAACTTTGAGTTTTGGTTTTGTTTTTTTAAATGATGCTTCAGGCAATAGTTTTTCAGGCTTGTAGTCACACGACATGGAGAAACCACATTGAATGTCTGATAAAAGATAAAGCTTCAACCACTTCAGTAAAAGCAGAGACCTTTAATAACCAATAACCTCGTACGTTTCTGAAATTACTCAGGCAATAATAGTTAAAACTCCACATTTATATATTATAAAAAGATAGCATCTGTTGCCACATTTGAAAAATCAAATAAAGTGTGTGCAATCTTTTGTGCCAGTTAAACAAGTAAACCTATCTAAGCAATACAGCTTTAAAATGGAAAAATACTAAATGTGCCTTGCACACATGAAGAGATTCAGTCTCAGAAGTGCTGTGGGTCACCTCTTGAGGTCACCAGTATCTACCTGCCTCAGTGTGAGATCCAAGAAATAAACAGTTGCACCTAATCACAAATCAGTAGATTGAAGATATAATTAAGATGTATGAAGCACTCATAGTTATGTATTTCAATACTGCATCACTGGATTATCAAGGAATGTGACAACCTTTGACTCAAGTCTACTACCTATTTCCTGCCCATCTTACCAACCCTCCCCAAGCTATTAAGGACATTTTCTTTATATCAACACATTATCTCCAACAATTCAATTGATCTGTCCTGTCATACTCAACTTCATTGCGATTCTCAAGGAAGTACAGGACTCAGCATTACTTTGAAAAATCGATTTTATTTCATTTCTTACTTAGTTTATTTCAATAAATAATTAGTAGCAATTTGGAAATACGGTGGGCAAAAAGGATGAACAAATGTTTATGCACAAGCAGTTCTTTAAGCTTCAAAATTAAAATAGGACATTGGACTTTAGCAGTAAATCCTGTTCTTCAAACATAGGAAGAGCAGAACATGAAATGTACAAGACTTATTCAAAGCAACCGGGAGAAGGAAGACAAATAATTACAGAATTTAAAAAAAAAAAAAAAAAAAGTTTTAAAATCAATGTGCAGTTTAACCACATTTCAATTTCAAGTCTTTTACTTTATATCAGGCAGCTGGCCTGGACGGCAGAAAACCAGTCATCCTTACTGTAAGGCCTCACTCTCAGCTTTAGCCTACAATATTCCCTCCCTTACCCACTGATCCATGTGACATGCAAGAATGTATCTTTGAAACCACCGAAAAGAAATCTTCGTGCCTGAAATGCATGTTTTTAATTATGGACAGGCTAGAGTTTCAATAAAAGATCAATTAAAAGCTGCTGAAAGTAACAGTTATACAGCCAAACATAAGCAGCATGATTTCTAACACTATACCTATAATTAAGTGCATGCCTGCACAAGAACTTGTCTTTGCCTCTAGCTGTTTGTATTTTAAGCCCACTCAAAGAACAACCTTTTCACTAAGCTCTTAAAAATATTTTTCTTTAAATTATCTATAAGTTTGTAATATAAATATTTATATTACAACACAAGTACACACATAACGTGCATAAATTCTAGCAACTGCTAATGACACAACTGTTTGAAAAAGCAAGTAGAAGAAGAAAAAAGTCTTAATCAGGTATCGGATGGTAACATCAAAGCAAACTGTCTCACAGTTACTAGAATCCCTCAAAATACATCAGTGCTGTATACAGTAAATATAGGTTTTCTAAAACTCAGTACTGTTCACGAGAGTACTGTTAGGCATTTCAGATTATAGCAGGCTGTTCAATAACTACCCACAGAGATTCTAACCAGGGAAGTCAAACATACCACAGTTGCTCCCTGGTCTTCCACATAGACAGCACCAAATCTTTAGAACAAAGCATGTGTTAAGCAGGGATATGACAACATGGTACTCTTCACAGACAATGCAAATACTAAAGAATAAAGCTTTTTTGGCTAGCAGCATGAAGAAATAGAAAAACAATTCTCCATATTCACATTCACTGCAGCTACCAACTCCCTTTGTATTTCATCAAAACTTGTACACTCCTGCTCTAACTTTAGTTGACACAAGCATCCTCAATTTTCCAAAATAAAAAAAAAAATAGAAGACGCTAGAACATTTACTTCATTTTCTTGATTTCTAACAAACAACGGGAAATACTTCTGATGTGCCACAGCAAATCCCCCCATAAAATACCCAGCCCCCCCTTCTTTGTTTGAAACCTTGAAGAGAGAGGTAAAATGCAAGCGGGTCAAGCAGAAGTCTACCCTATATTCTAGTGTTGGTTTCTCATTATCACTTAAGATGTATTATTATTATTATTATTACTATTTATATTGACATTAGCTTTCCATAATTACAGCCTGAAATTTAAAACTAGTCTCCATAGGGTGACCCCTTGTATATCAAAACACATTTAAAATATCTTTCTTCCTGTAAGAGAGGGGACACACCAAAATTACTGAAATGTCTACTGAAGAATCTAATTGCATCTGAAATTTGCGCTGCTGAGAAGACACACAGTAAAACCTTTATTCCCTCCAATGTATTTCAGTGCATGTCTCGCATCTAGCCGAGCAGATGTTGCCTTGAAAAGAAAGGGCTTTATCAGTCATTGTGTCCCATTTCCTGAATCAAGATTCCAGCCAGAGTACCCAAGTGGACATTAAATTAATTCCCATAAAAAGAACATCCTAGATTACATCATGTCTCATAGCAGACTCTTTATGAAGACACCCTTAAGACAGCTCTAAAAGGCCACTTAGCCAGAGCTCATAAAAACAAAAGTTGCCTTAGTTAAGATATTTTTCAAGCAGAGAATAAAAATAGAGGTGTTCTCTAAGACAGTGACACTCGTCGGTTGCAGTAGCCAACATCTTAGTCTTACCAGCTAAGACTTCGTTACACAGTTATCTTAACACAAACACTATTTTACCACCTCCTCCCATTCACTATTAGCTTTGGAACAATGTCCAAAAAAAGAATAACAAACATTAAGAAGCTGATGCAGAAAAAGAGGTAGAGCTAAGTCTAAGGCAGTAACTTTGAGAAGTGTATGCCTGTAAATATTTTTAATATAATTAATCTTTTAAAAATGTTAGTAGGAAGTAGGCAGAGGATGCATTTCATATTATAAATGAAACAAAAATGTCTTAGAACAGCTGCAACCTTGACACAAGGCAGGTAGATGTCCCAAAATGGTTTAATAAGCTTTATTATACAATTTGAGAATGTACAAATTCAAAGCTTCAAGGGGGTTATTTATGCTTGACTCCAGACAGCATATACTTTGAAGATGCGCATGACACTATTCGAAGAGGACATAAATACACAATCAGGTCAATCTGTCTTAGAGGTTTTTAGATAAATGGCAAAATTTGCTTGAGTAAATGATGATTAAAAACCATCTCTTTCTTACCTACTGAAGAACCACAAGTGACTTGCAACAAGTTCTGCTATTTCAGCCCTGACTTTTTCTTTGAGAAGAATCCTTCCTACACTTCCTCAGGATTACATTTCCTATATGTTGCAGGCCACTAAACTTCCCCCAGCTTGGAAGCTGATGGAGTCTCTACAATAAGTGCTCTACTAAGCAAAGTAAATTTCAGATGCCTCTAAAGAGGTGATTTTTGGCCCACAGGAAAAAGAAAAGCCTTCAGACATTTCTTGCCAATTTGATCTGAGGGATAGAGGCAGAACAGATTTCAGCCAACTCTAGCCACTAGTTTAGGTACACAGCGAGACAGACTATGCAAATATCTCAGCATGAGGATTCCCCACCTCAGATCAGTAAGCTCCTTACTCTGCTTTCCCAATTCCAGCTATGGCCACCATTTCAGGAAAACATATCACCACTAAATATTTCACCAGTTGTGAATGAACAGAGAAGGAGGGATATGTGCAGCAGTATAAGGAGAAGACAAATATTCCTGATCACAGCAGGCAACTCACTTAAGTCCTGAAGCACAATACCCAATTCAAATACAATTATTATCCTAACACACAGCTGCAACTGATATGAGAATGCTAAGGGCAATCTGGCAATCCTTTTGTCTCCAGAGTACACAAAGGAAGTGGATGAGAGATCCAGAAGTACACATCTCCTAATGACGTGGTAAACTCACACATACTGATCAGCCAACTTGAAGCTCCACTAAAGCTTATATAAAACCTTTCGAAAAGGAAATTAAGAACTTAGATGTCTAAACTTACACTGAAACTTCCCAAGGGCTTAATGATTCAAGTAACAATGAAAGCCTTTAAATATCTTTGTATGCATTTATCATCAAAACTACACCAGAGATGTTGGAAGAATGAAGGAAGGAAGGTTTTCAATTTACGAGATAAGGGCCAAGGGAAGAAATACAAAGCAAACTGCTCATGGTTTGGGAAGACAGAACAAGGAAAACTGCCTACATCCTTAACTGTACCTTCAGCAATATTCTGCTTGTAACATCAACATATAAAATATGACTAAAAAAAAAAGCACAGGAATATGCATGGTATTTTACATACCAGTTAAAGGATCTATTTTGCACTAAGGATAACATTTTCAGACATACTGCTAGCAACAGTCCAAATGATGATCCGATAGGTCTAACACATTTTTCAAATGAAATGGCACCTAATTCTACTATGTCTCATTTGGCCTTCTCTTCCCTCTATAGCTGCTAATGTTTACTGAATTATAACAGAAGAAAAAAAATCAAAACCAAGCAATAACACCCAACAGAAGGCAAAGCTGTCTTACTCTGCAGGAGGGCCACACAACATCCTTCAAAAGAAGGATTCAACTGAGACATGAGCAAAGCATCTTTTTGTGATGCAGATCTATTTCCTTCCCTGTCAGGCCATATACAGTTCCATCCTTGTCCTTGCTGTCCAAAAGGCAGGTTGCATTGACAATTCTGATTGCAGGTAATACAAAAAGAGGTACTTCGATGTCAGTGTGATTGGTAAGGAAACCTAGCAAACAGGAAACTTCTTAATTCAGGATCAGCAGGTTACCAAACTATGTGTATGCAACTGCGTGAAGAGATGTGCACTCTGTAGGGAGGGATGTCTCAAACAATATGGAAGACACACAGCATGAAAGAATGGTTTATACATCCATAGTTAAATTCAGTGGACACTCAAAAAAACTTGTCAGATGCATTTAAATGAAACCACCTTTACTACCAACATTAAACTAAGCATTAATTGAATAACACAACAGAAGCAGGTGCGACTATAGCCTGTGCACAGGTGCTGTACATTCAAGCCATTCTGGCCACTCCCTGACTGATAGCTCCACAGGTATCCAACCTACCACACTGCCCCATGGATCTTCTCTTCAATCCAGGAAAGCACTAGAAGGCACATTATAAATTAATTTTCATGAGCTTACCTGTCTCTTGCAACTTCATCCATTTCAGAAAAGATTATGTAGTCTCTCTCCTCCATCAGCAGACTAAGAATAGCAATGAATTTTGTCAGAATGTTGGGCCTCATGCGTATATTCCAGTAAATACTCAAATATTCTTGTAGCTATGGCCCAGTAGTAACAATCACCAGGCTAGCAGCAGCACTTGGAGGCTTACCTTGCACTTGGGAAGCGAAGAAGCACTTGCCAGCCCACCACTACAAAATTCACACCCCTTTACAGACCATACAGGGTCTATTGTGCCAATACAGGGTCTTTTTCCACCAGAAGTAAACACTGAAATTAATTTTTACACATACCAGGCTGTCTTTCAACTGTAAGAAAGCAAAATGAAGCAACTAGCTGTCAACTACCTGTAAAAGCTGAACATCTTAAGAGTACTTATAGAAGATGGGTTATATGAAGGATCAAACTGACCAGGAAGAGGGAGGTATAAGAAAATCATTTAGGTCATAGGACAAATTACAATGCAGGTGAAAGTATTCCCTCATAAGAATCTGAGCCACTCTGTTTTAGTACAGTTAAAAACTTATTTTTGCTCAAGGGACCCTCTCAAAGGTTAAAAATAATAGTAATGTCAATGCTCTCTCTTAAGATACCACACCAGACACTGGCAATCTGTATCATGGGGGTACTATCTGAACTCAGAAGATGCTGCCAAATCCCTTTCAACAAGGGCCTAGTGACAGCCCATAAACCATGGTTCAAAAAATGGAAGAGCAGTGCTTTAGCTATAATTAATAAACAACATTCTTCACAGGTTGCTTTATATAAACTTTCCTATCAGGGTATATATTCTTTACACTAACCTCATCTGCAACAGGCTGGAAGTTGATTTAAGATTTCTGGTGAGACAAGATTACATTGTGAAGAGCTGCATCTCACTTACAGATGGAACTACCACGTCAAGGAAAAGAAGAAAAAAAAAAAAAAAGAAAAATCAAAAAACCCCACAACTGTTTATTTTTCAGAAAACCCACAAATGAATGTTTAATGCACCTAAAGTATGCAGGTGTTTTATTCTTCACATTTATGAGTTAAGAGATTTTGTTGTTTGTAGTTAGCCATTTCAAAACAGCATAATCTTAAGAAATATCACTTGGAAAAATAAGTGCTTAGAGGATAAGTAGGGAAATAATCTTTTGGCTGTAACATTATCAAAGAAGGAAAAAGTATATTCAATTTAGAAGACACCTTATTTATTTTAAACCCATTCCTAACAAGCTCAGTGAAACATCACCACCACCACCGGCTTAAATAAAAAATAAACATAGCTAAACTGTAGGCTACCTGAACCAATTAATTTTATATTTTAAGCCACTAGTAAGACCAGATTTAAGTAGCTAAATCAACAATCCACTGGTATCCTCCAACTTCATTGCAAACTACAAGCAGTGACATAAAACCCACCTCTACCCCCGTCACTCTTTTTCATCACCAACCTCTACAGAGAAGGCTGTGTGTCTGTTGAGGTGTGAGGCAGATGAGGACAGCCACTCTGATAGGGGTAAAAAAAACAAACAAACAAAAAAAATGGATGTATGGTACTGCACCATGACATTACCAGAAAAGAAATACTATGTAGGGAGAGGTTTTTTCCATGGAAAAGCTGTGCCTGGTAGGAGGTTTGGAAGGACTTCACAGAGGACAGCCTTGTGAGTCTAGGAGAGACTGATGTGGGGCATTGGACAGAGGTGACTCCTAGCAGTCAAGACTGGAAAGAAAGGATGGAAGTTTGCAGGAATGGGGCAATTTTCTGTGACAGGAAATCTCATTGACACACAATGAAATTTGGGAGCAACTATGAGACCTGAAAAGCAGAAGGTACAGACAAGTTCTGCACAATATGTCTGTCGGTGGAAAAACATGCTTATGAATCTCACAACTAAAGGAGAACCACTGGTTCAAGCAAGTACTTTATCAGAATCTTCCCTTGGGTCTTGCAGGTGATTAGGCACGACTGCAAATCCCCATAAACCTCACGTGCAATAACAAGACAGAAACACAATTTCCTGCTGCATAAATTGCAACTCATCATTTTCCTTGTTGATACTGGAAGAATCCAAGTTGTATTTTGACAACCCCACCAGGCAAGAGGAAAAAAAAAAAACCAAAAACCAAAAAACCCTAACATCCCTTGAAGGAATTCCTACACTTGCAAAACTCTTCTCAGCCCTTGCTCTTTTTCTCCACAAAAAGTGAGAGAGAAGCCATTCCAGAAATGATCTCAATTCACAAAGCAACTTCTGTAAGACATCTGGTTGAGCAGGGTTCCAATTCTACCACTATTCTCTAGTAAAGCCTGCACAAATTGCTGAAGAGGAGAAAGTCTGTGAGCAGATATAGAAGGGTATGTTCATCACTGATAAAGGCTGCAAATACAACTTAATTCTTGTTTGCCATTTAAGCAGAATGCCACTGAAAAACTATCTCCAAAGTTTCTAAAAAAAAAAAACAACCCACAAAGAAAAAAAGAAAACTGACAATGTTTCTCCCTGCATTTTTTTCTTTTTAATGCCTTCCTCACTTGCAATTTTAGTTTTACTATCAATTCAGTAGCCTTTCTCTGGAAGGATGGTTTAATTATTTTAAACCAAGAAGTCCATGTAATAACTCAAACCAGTATCAGCAATTTGCCGTATAAAACGATGAAATTTTGTCACAAATTGCTAACAGGAATCTAAGCATTGCCTACTGAGCACTGAACATAATCTCTGGCTTAAGCGCCTTATAAAAGTAATTAAATTTTTTAAAAAATTAATTTTGTATACTTAAGATATGCTCTAAAGAGATACGTTAATACTGAAAAGCTGCATTACTTCAGTTTCTAAATAAATCTTGGCAGCAGAGAGTGAGGGAGGGAAAGAAGGGGGGTGAAAAACACCAGTTCTGGACTCTACTCTCTGGAAAAAAGCACTTAAAGCAAGAAAGCAGCCTCAATATAAAAAAAAAGTTTTGTTATATCAAAGGTTAGAGCAGTCTAAAAGTCAGTTAAGGACCAACTGATGCATACCAAAAGAACTCTATCCAGAATTTAATTCTAGATAAACACCAAATGCAAATATTTAACACATAATCAATGTTTTAATGCACACATTCCTGAAAAAGTAAGAAGATCAGCTTCTATAGCAAAAAAGAAAAAAGAGAATGTAAGTCATGCCACCAAGGAAACGAACAGAAAATTTCTATACCATAGGACAACCATGGAAGACAGGGATGACAGCTGGGTCTTGTTAAAGAAGGATTTTGAACAGAGGGATTTAAATTCATGGGATTAGGCCAGCATTCCTAAGAAATGCTGTTCAGATCCTAAACTGCAGGGGCCTTGTCTAAACAGCTCAGCACCTGAGTCACATAAACAACTACTGTAAATTCTGCTGCCACCACACTTGTATTAGCTTTGCAAATGGAACTTTTCTTGCATATGAAAACTAAAGACAGCAGAGTGCTTTGCTACTGCAATTGTGGGGGGAAAAAAAAAGTGAGTCAGACTCCATACTGCCACTCATGAACACGAGTTTCAAGATTTTTTCCAAAAAGTTTCTTGATTAAAACTAAAAAAAAACCCAAACTTTTAAACTAGTGAGGTTTTCTATTCAGTAAAGGATAATCCTCAGCAGGTGGCTGAGTGCAGCTATTATACAGACATATATACTCTGTGCATTATGTTTCATATTACGTCTTGCTTATAAACATACTTGGAAGTTCTATCACTCAGTATTCAATGATTCTTGTCTCTCGTCTAAGTTGGATGCCGTGGTAAATCAATAAACCAAGGTAAGACAGATTTAGATGATGAGAAAAAAGAATATCAAAGGCTGACTAAAATAATTTTAAAGTTTACAAAAAAGGGGGTTTTTTAAATGTCATAATTTTTAGATCAGACTGCTTTAAAACTAGCCATAAATCATATCAATCTGAAAGTAAAATAGATGCTTGTTTTCCATGCAACTTTTTTTTGTTAATACAAGAAGTGAACGAGCCTTTTTAAACATCAGGGCTTCTTAGCAAGGATCACACTGACTGACAAATACTGTTCAGTAGTCTCATTTCCACACTAAGAAACACAGGTTCATAGGGACAGGAATGAGATGCTCCATGACCTTCAATCTGAGGGGCAGATACTCTCCTATCACAACTAAATCGTGAAGATGAAGAGTCCCTGTAACTTCCAAGAAGTTAAGAAAAACTCTACAGGATGGCTCATACACTTCATCACACAGCACCTTCCCACAATATCCTCAGCAGCAAAATATAAGAGTACATCTTTTTATAGCAACCACCCTTTGATCTATTTGGAAGATGCTACTTAGTAAAAACTCATAGGTGAACTCAGCTTGCCTATTTCTCAAGATAAATAAGGGAACAAGTTTCAAAATAATTCACACAGACCACATTCAAGTTAACCAGCAAAACCAAAGCTGGGAACAGGTTGTACGATACGCTGAAGGTAGCAGATCATTTGTGCTTGACCCTTCAGAAACGGACCTACAAGCACACACTGGGTTGTGCATTCATAACAGCTCCAGTCACATAGGAAAGGAAGGGTGGCTGCAGAACACACTTCCTTCTTTTTCCTTCCTATCTTCTCCTGGGATAAATATACCGCCTGTTCAGATGAAGCTGAGCACCAAAATGTTAAGATACTTCCAATACCAAATCCTTCAATTTGACCTATTCTCAGCAAAATGCTATAGTAAAAGTGGTGGCCTACTTCCTAACTGCATTACTCTGCATGATCAGCTCATTCATCAAACACAACTGCAAATTGATCAGCTGGGTAAATCTACAAACATCTATTTTTAGCAAAGCATTTGAGAAATTCAGGCAATTTATTATTGTTATTGGCATTTAAGAGTTGCAAGATATTAAAAGAACACACACACACACACCCCCCCCCCAAAAAAAAAAAAAAGCCCAACACATTACATTACACATTAAAGCTTGAGCCAGCCTAATACCTCGTTGCTGTCAAGAAACCGAAGGACTCTCCTTCCCCTCCATCCACTAGCACTTTGCTCCAGAACATCACTTAACCTGCTCAGCTACCTAAACAAACCAGAAAACTTACTCAACATTCCAAACACCAAAATAATCTTTCTGCCAAGTTAGCAAGCAGAAACAGATTACCCTTTGACTGGACAAATACTAGAGCGAACACTTTTTTTGTTTCAGCTGGAAGAAGGGACACAGAAAGAAACAAGTGAGACTTCCCATTTTTCGGCAGCAGCAAGTTCACCTGTAACAGGCTTA
This sequence comes from Psophia crepitans, assembly GCA_013399095.1. Classification (NCBI taxonomy): domain Eukaryota; kingdom Metazoa; phylum Chordata; class Aves; order Gruiformes; family Psophiidae; genus Psophia; species Psophia crepitans. Next base: position 179,000 of record VWZZ01008519.1, read on the forward strand.
CCTGTGACTTGTAACTCCACTTCTAGCTCACAGAGTACACATAAAAAATTCAGCACTTGGCTTACAATCTGAAGTTTGTAATAAATTGAAAAGGCTACCTTTCCAATTAGTACAGAGAAAATTTCAAGTGCTACCTGCTGTAGGGCATATGCAAACACATATGCATGACACTGAAAAACAGTTATAATTTTACTGCATTTGCCTTTATTTATATTACAATTGGATTAGTTTTACCAAAGCAGTAAAATGACAATTCTTAATAAATTACTTTAGCTACAAGCTATCAGCTAGCTATTCAAAGCTATACTTTTCATTACAAGCATTTCGTGCTTTAATACTTCCAAGCTGACCCCTAGAGAAGACTACATTCAAACAGAACTGAGAACAATTTGGGAAAAAAAGGCAAAGTATTATCATCCATAAATACATTAATAATTCTGATTTCAGAAAAATTCCAGCATTAACTCTGTAGCACTGAGGCACAATATCATGAAAACACACCATGTCTATGCCATTACAGAGAGCTTTCAACTTAGAGGCTAAATACAGAAATGGTGTTTTCCCTGTTGCCCTTCTTCATTTAATGCTTACAAGTGTTAGTCAAACGTTTCCAGAAACTAAGAACTTATTTCACAAGCAGTGGACCTTGCATATATTTGTGGAATTGCTGGTCTGAAAACCAGCCCAAAGGCAACACATCTAAGCAGGTCTGTGCTTGTAAATATATGTGTGTATAAAATTTAAAAATATATTATTTACAAAATAATAAAAGAACACTCTCTTGCCAATGTAATTATTTATTCACTAGAGTAGCCTGTAGGTATTTATAACATTGAAACATTTGTGCATAAGCAAAGGCATAGGTCTGTTAAAATGCGTCACAGCACTAATGACATAAAGGTACAAATGAATACTTGTTGCAACACAAATTCCACTAACAAGTAAGACTTGAAAGGAAGAGCTTACACTTTAACAGGCCTGTACTTGTGGCCCAGTTTTCCCAAATTATCAGTAACAAACAAGACATTCTTTCCTGTGATGTAAACACTCTTTTGCTACATGAAACCATACGAAGAAATCGCAGACACACGTGTCAGGGGAAGTTGAAATTGGACATTAGAAAAAGATTCTTCACTGAGATGGTGGTCAGTCACTGCAACAGGCTTCTCAGGGAGCTGGTTATGGCACCAAGCCTGTCAGAGTTCAAGGAGCATCTGGATAACATTGTTAGTCATGTGGTTTAGTTTTAGGTAGTCCTGCAAGGAGCAGCGAGTTGGACTCTGACTTTATGGGTCCCTTCCAACTTGTGATATTCTGTATCTCACTTAGGTACAGCTATAATTTTTAAGTTTATTACCAATTCCATGAAGTTAAAGTCACTTCAATTTTTCATTGTCTGAAGCATACATTAAGTATTTGATACAGGTTGCCTCTCCTGCCAGTCTAAGAAACATTCTGTAGTCTTCATAAAGAATTAAGTCGTGACACACAAGTTCACATTTGTTTCAAAGTTTGTATATGGCTTCATTCAGATGAGTATGCATGATCTGCTGCCACCACCAGCAACAGCTAACTGCTTTGGACTCTGCTGTGAGTAATGAGAAAGTGACATGAGGTGACCAGCTTCAGACACATAACAAAGCACCCCTCCTCCTACATTCCTTCACAGTCTTCCAGACTACAGTACACGCTTTATAAGCCACTACGTGCTAATAACTACATCTATGTTTTGGGGTGTTGTCAGGTTTTTTCAAAAAACAAAAAGATAAGAGCATGAATGCTTAATGTCAAACCATAATATTTTCAGAAACAACTACATCCAAATTCTTTCAGAAGAATACTCAGACATACTTTAATATTTTAATAATAATAATAACAATAATAACAATAATAATAACAACAATAATAATAATAATATCACTCAATCCCAAGCAAGGAATATTAAGGGCTCACAAAATTCCATACAACAACCAGATACTAACAGTGCCAAGCTAAGTATGGAGTAACACAGGAAAAGTAAGAACTTTCTAATTTTTTCCCCACAATACCAGAGTCAAGACTTCAAAACTCCTTTGGAATGACACTTTCAAAATATCTTCTGTTAGACCTTTACTTAGTGTAAAGAGTACTTACATGAACACTCTGCTGCAGATCCCTAAATACCTTAACTCTAAGTTTACAAATAGAACCCTAATTACAACACACAAAATTTTTGTGGGTTTTTTTCAGTGTTTGAAGTGATCTCTCTCTTACGGAAGACAAAAAGGGACCCTGTATTCTGTTTCCTTGAGAAGGAAGAATGACCACTTCCCGTTGTATTTGTCCAGCACAGACACATCTCACCAGCACACTCTCAAGGCTTCCCTAATTCAAATGACATCTTGAAAATTTTTGGTTTTAACATGCATACAGAGCTCAGTACTCAAACAAGGGTACCAGCCAACTACACTTTCAGCTGTGGCTATGGTCTCTAATGACACGCCATGAAACGGCTTGTTGCCATTGAAAGCAGGGTCTCTGTCTTCCTAATATCTGGCTCTAAAGATGATCATGAAACATATATACTGTATTTATTATTATTTTGTTATGTAACTGAGAATCAAGCCCACAAACATGGGAAAACTTCAAGCAAGCAACAGTTTGTCAAGAAACAAATGTTTCTGCCTTTCTGCCATCACATCTTAATATGAGAAGCCATCAAGGCTCATTCTTTCCTGAATTCAATGGAAAAATGGAAAGCCTTGCAAGACTACTAACTTCTGGATTACTTCTCTCAACTAGTCAAATACTTTAATTCCTTCATCTTTCCCTGCTACAAATGCAATAGTACTTAAATATTGTTTAAACAAAGACAAAACCCAAACAACAAAAAAATCTTTTACTACAATCTTCACTACAATGCTGAAAAAACCCAAGCCTTCTGTAGACGTATTTAATTAACATAGCCTCATTTTTTCCCCTACAAAAATTCATGTCCTCATATGAAAACAATTACATATAATTCAGGGCTAAAAACAAGCTTCTACTGTACCACATACTGAATTTGCATGATGCTCAAAAAGCCACGCCCATCCTAAGGCAAAATACTACCTCAGTTGACAGTATCGCTGCAGCCAGTCTCAGTTCCTTTCCAAAATATTTAAGCCTATGTCCACAAAGCTGATTGCCAGCTCGGTCATTTCCTTTAGTACAATTTGAAAAGCAGCAGGAAACATAGCTCAACAAATGCAGGAATACCTGGCATACACAAACAAAACAGAACCTACTGTCTGCTCTGAGCCCATTTTTGAAGTCTGGCTAAGTACACTCTATTGCAACTTAACCATAGTGAACTCCTCCCAGGATTAAGGGTATTCCAGTCAAGAATTCTCACAAATTAATATTTTCCTGCTATGTAAAACTAGGACAAACTTATTATAGACATACATTCTTTTGGCAGGACTAGGGGAGGAGGTTATATCTAGTTCACAGAAAATTAGGTCACCCATTTCATAAGCAAATATAAACTCCATGTTGAAGTTTGTAAGCATTTCATAGGTACTCTCTGTCCCTGAACAGAAATTTGGAAGAGATTTATCACAAATTCTGCATACAGCTAGATTCATTATAAATGCAGGAGGAAGGAAGTTTGTACTTAAAACCTTAGTCAAACAAAAAACCATTATATCATCTTAACAGCTGTGTAACAATTTGGCAAGTCTCAAAGTGAAGTTTTTTTCTTAATATCCCAAAAGAACAACTATTTTTGTTTCCTCAAAAATATATTCTTTGGTATAAAGACCTCTCTAAGGATCGAGGCAGATGAATAAACTACAGAACACAAAGTGGAATGTGTACCACAATAACTATATTTACTGCTAAAGCAGCTGTACTAAGTTGACCACACTGTATAAGGCACGTCATTTGTGACACTAGAAATGGTAATTACTTGGACCACATTCACATCTTGTTAAGGACAAGGGTTGGCAAGAAAGAACTGATCTGCATTAATTTGCTGTAGCCAAAATGAGTCACAAAGCAGCAAGAGTAGCTATTCAAAATGTAGGTGACAGCAACCCATTTAAAAGCCACATTATAATGCCTTTTAATTCATTAGCACCTCAATATTTAAAAGCAATATAATTTCTAAGTTGTGTTTGTCTACTGCACCATGAAAAAGTTTATGCAGATGTTTGTGGAACATTCCATTAGCCTACAGTCTCATTTCCTCAGACTGTTAACAGTGAGGTGTGAATTGGCTAGAATATTATTTTTTTAAAAATTGTAGTTTCATTTTTTTGTAGAAAAGATTATTACACTTGAAACTTAGCTCTCTCAAGCTGAATTAAATCAAGAAAGCATCACCATGACAGGATTTACAATGAAGCTTTAAAAAAGGAAAATTATTTCATTGCTTTCATTGGTTTTCTCTCTTATTTCAGATCTCTAGATGGCCAGTGAAGTCTAAGCCTTGCTGGCAACTTCTTACTATTGTATTTCCAAAGGATTCATAAAGTTTTGCTGATAGGAGTTACAGCTTAACATACCTTAAAGGGCCAGCTTGTGACAAATCACAACAGGTTTACAAGCCAAAAAAAAAAATTTTGCAGAGTTATAAATTTCATTCCACTGGGAGCTTTCTGTACATTCTCTTAGCATCCCAACACATCACTGCACTAAATGTAGCTTATAATTACTAAAATATGTAATTGAATTCCTTATGTATACTTCTTTATAACTTGCCAGGGACCACATACAGACTGTAAAGGAATGTTGCATTTGATAGTGCCACACATCTGTTTCCATCAGCAGGAAGGCAACGCTGGAATGAAATGAAGCTACTGCTTTGGAGGTCCTGAAATCTGTAGCGGTGATGGGCTTCATCCATCTTCACCCTTCAGAATGAGAGATGACATTCCACCTCAAAAGATGAGGTATTACAGCTCTTACTATTAAATCACCATCTCTGCTTTTTCTTTCTTCTTTTCCTTTCTTCTTTCTATTCACAAGAAACACGTTAAAGTACATTCATACAAGTCAGATCATCTCATCTCATTCACTTACATCACAGTGGGTAGTTCACTTTTCTAACTCTAAAGCATGCAGAGAACACAGTCTGTAGCTAGAAATGCAGCTCTTTTGTCAACGTATCCCCTGACATTAATCTTCCCTCTCCTGCTACTCAACAGTAAAAGTAGACCTAAAACTGTAAGTCAATTCTTTCCAGGAAGACTTCTAGCAATATAATAGGCCTTGTGCCACAGGCCACAGTAGACTTCAGATGAAAATGTTTCATAAGGAAAACAGGTTTTCACACCTCAGCGTGACAAAAGACATGTTGATTGGTCCCAAGAATAAATGAGGGAAGTTAACTTTGAGCCTTTAAGATAAAGTAATAGAGGAAGTAACAGAGTCCACCCTAAGACAGACAAGGCATCTGAATTTTCACAGCACGTAGATGTATTAGGAGAGGAATAAGAGATGGAATTATTATTTGTGATTCAATGGCTGAAAGGATTTGACATAATTTAAAGCAGTGGTTTGTAAACAGGTCAAATAATTATAAACCATTTCATTAAAAAATATCCACCAACATCTCAGCTATATATCTAGGCTTAACAATCCCCGATCACCTCTGGTGCATTTAATCTCTGTATACTTTTGTATAAATTGGAACATCGAGAAGTTGATTGCCAAATTGATTTTGCAGGTGGTGGTGGAACAATCGGGGGGAAAAAAAAAAAAATAATCAGACTTCAAATCAGGTCAAAGACAGCCCAAACATTTAATAAAGTACAAAAGAAAAGTTTAGGAAAATCCCGTATGCTTGTTGACACCACTACATAAAATATTTCAGATGTCTCATCCAAAATAACCTCCGGATATAAATAAAAAAAAAATCTAGTTAAAAATGTCATGTCTAAACACAGAAATCATCCACAAGTTCAGTTCATAGCTCATGTGTATAAGAATCAGATGGAAGATATTAACAAAGCAGTTTAAAAATTCTACTAATTATTATGAATAAAATTAATTTTCATGAATTAGGCTTTTCCCACTGTCAAGTCCTGCAAAAGTCTTTAAAACTGCTAAAGTGACTAAATTACTTCATTACAGTACTGAAAATTTATGGATGCAAAGCTATCACATAAATATAAACACGTCATCACCCCCTCAATCAACTACTGAAAGGATGCAGAAGACCTCTCCTTCCCCTGATAAAAGGTTAAGACTAAACTATCTGCAGGGTGCAGCAGACGATCCAAGCAATTCATATAAGTGAAGTTAAAAAATCCAAGTTTCTCTATATATCTTCCGATTCATCTAAAACAAAGTAGGTTATCTTTTTCTAAGTGGAAGCGATAGCAGAAAGAACCACCACAGTGCTAAAAACTCAAGCAATATTAGATTTACAATAGTGTATTTGGGATTGGACAGCATTACATGCATACAAAAGACAGTATGCCATTTAAAATTTAATTTTACTGGAAGGAAAACCTCAAAAAGCTTTCTCTTAAAAAAGAAAAAAAAACCCCAAACAAAACCAAAAACCCAAACCCAAACAAAAACCCACAAGCGACAACAAAAACAACAGCCATGAGACTCCCCACCCCTTTTCAAGTAGAGAAAAGCAAATGAGAAATGCCCACCTTCTGTAGGAAAAAGAAAGCGAAGCCCAAAAGTCAGTGAAAGAAAGTTGGGAAAGATTTCTAGACATTGCTGTTGTTGCAATGCTAAACATTGCTGATCACACAGACCAGGAATGGATTCCTAGTACTCACTGCTATCACTGTCTTGCTGCAACTGTATTAGTGAGAAAGTTAGAATGGAAAACACCAACAACTCTACATTTATTTATACCATTATACGTTTTCCATACTTTCTCATAAAATGCATTAGGCAAGGGGCAGGTAGTATTACCAACATAATCCATTAGTAAGAGTTTTCAAACACTTAAGTCTCAATAAGTAAGTCTTAAGAACATTTCCGCGCAGAACATAGTTAGGTTTTGGGGTGGGGTTTTTTGGATTGTGATTTGGTTGCTTGGCTTTTTTTGGATTAAACTACTTATACACAAGGTAGCTTTTAAAATGGTGAAGCCAAAGCAAGAACTGTTCTCATACAGCTGGATTTGGCATTCTGTTGAAAATGCTCTTTTGCATTTCACAGAAATCCTACAACACGCTTTGAAGGATGACACAAATAAACAGAAAAAAAATAGGAAGCAATTACCTGGGCATTTTTCCTATCATATTGAAGGAAGTCACAGAAACAATTCAGTTTTACTGAACTTAGAGAAAGCCGAAGAAATGGGTCATGTAGTTTTGTTCTCCTTCTATTGTTCAACAGTATTCTACAACCTTAACCTCACATTCTGATATTGCCTGAATATACATCAGTGTAACAAAAGCCTGTCAAAACAGTAGTAAGTGCAAAGTTCGTGTAATAACCACTCTTTGAAAGCCTGGTCATCAAGGTGTATGTGGAAATTTTAGTCAAGAAACTAGACAAAATTCATTAGTTACTGGACAGTAGCTAGAACTATCAGCAGTGAATAACTCAACAACTAGGTGCTAGTAAGCAGTTGCAGCTGTTCTGTCGGAACTGCTAGTGGACCTTCATACTTAAGGGAACTGACTAGCTATGGTCCCATGGCAATACCACTGATAATGGCTACCAGGAATCCATGCCTGGCTGTCAGCATTATTTCCAGGTCACTGTCTCTACCCATTCAGTGCAACCACCTATAAGATCTGGAGATGAAACAGCTCAGTTGCAAGACAGTGTGTCCCACAACATCATTTATGAAGAAATACCTGTAAAAAAACAGTATGCATTCTAAGACGCTGTTTATTCTAGTCTCAACTTTTCATCTGATGCCACAACTTTCTTTCAGAAGAAAACAATTAAAAGAGCAATATATCTGTGGAATCATTCACAGCTTTCTGTGCTAGGTAGTAAGGTCAATTCTAACAGTACCTCTTTCCAGCTCTATTATTCCCAAGCAGGTTATATTCTTTAAAATGCAAGCAAGTCACAGAAAGCAAGTACTCAGCCCCTTTTTCAATTCTTGTGCATCATCTAAAGAATTTCTCCCAGATGAGGAGAATATGCACAAAGTACAAGACTAGCATAGCTAGTTATACTATCCAATCTCCCCCCCACCATATGTACTTTGAAATGGGGAACACCAGGAACAATATTCTGTATTGGAGGTAATATCTCCTGTGGGGCAATTTTAATTAAAAATTAAAAAAATTAAAAGACTGCAAAAATTAAAAGACTGCATGCAAACATAAGCCCAAGTATATGACAGAATTGAGCAAAGAAAAAAAAAGGATTTTTCTACTCAACCAGTTTCAAGTCAAACAGCATTTCTGAAACAAACACTCCAAGAACAATACCCAAAAAGAGGACAAGAGAACCACACACAAAACTTTCCAAACTACTTGTTGTTTGCAACTCGAGAACTGGAAGACTGTATAAAGAAAAATACCCATGCATGTAACAAGACAGCAGAAAAAGTGTGGTTCCAAGATGACAAGGACAGCATTTAATCCATAATATAATGCTTCCTCTGTGGCAGACCTAACTTCCTTTTTTTAAATAATGTCCTATTCCTCAAGACACTACAAAAAAAAAAAATCAGCAACACACAGAGGGCACAAATCAAGAGCCATGGATATCATTTCAGTGCTTATCTTGCTCATCCTTGGAAACAAAAAGATCAGTTAGTTACAAGCAGATTTTCTAAACTTAATCTATAAAACATATTAAGTGTAATGGCAATATAAATATGAAAACTACAATACACAGCTATAAATCTGTATTCCATTAAAGACCAAGCTACTGCATGCATATCTACTGATAGGAAGATCATCACTATTTACTAGTGTTGAAATACAAGCCTCAAACCATATGTTCAAAGTAGGTCCATGTAACTCCATGGATAATTCTTGATGCACACAGGACCAGAGTGCTACTATCCTCCCCAGCCCACAGTTAAGCGTTACTAATCATGTTATAGATGCAGGCAGAACTTTAGAAATTTTAGAAATCAGTAAACTAAGGACTTCTTTCACTGGACCTTCAATTTTCCCACAACGTAGCATTCTTTAGTTTAATTGATGATTCCATCACAGTGCTACAGTTATCCACAAGGAGTCAAGTTAGGCAAAATTTTAAATTTTCTTTTTGAAAAGTGAACTAGCAATGTGACATTTTAACTGGTTAACCGTCAATATATTCCAAATTATATTAAAAGATGAACAAACAAACTTCATACCCTACATACCACTGTTTTGAACAATGGCTGTCACTATACTCCAAAAAGTTCAATACTTCAGTCTGAGTGTCTTGGAATAAACAGACATGATAAAAGGTGATGATTTAAGATACATATATATACAGTACGCAGATACAAACCAATATATTTAATCACACTGCAAAACTGAAAAAACAGCCCTACTTTTGAATATATGTTAGTTCCACATTCCTGCCAATAATGCTGTCTGAACCATGGTAAAATACCAACATTTTAAGGAAAGTAATACAGCAGAAGTCATTTTAGGAATGAAGAAGCAGCTGCTTCATTTATCAGTAGGCTATGCCTTCTCATCTCTTATGCCACATCATAACATAGTGAAAGCATGCGCAGTTGTAAACCCAAATATTTAAATCCACACTGGAAGGCAAAAAGAATGCAGACAACGTAAGGTCAGCTGCAATTTTTAACATTTTCATAGGAGAACAAACGGCCCTTTATCTTGCTTTTCAACTCACTCTAAAGTAGAAAACTAAAGATTTAGGCAGCTTTAATTGGAACAACGTACTACACCAGACATCAATATCTTGTAACATTTTATCATGTTTCATCAGATCACATATACAGAAGTGTTTTTCTCAAATGCTCACAGCCTGTCAAGAGTTGTATCAAAGAGTATGCCGGACTAATCTTATTTCAGAAAGCTAATAATGACCATGAATACAGGAAACTAAAAAGTCCTGGCCTTCTAGTTTCAGGTGAGATACATATTACAGAAAGGAAGACTGTGTACCTTCAAGATTTAAAAAAAAAAAAAAAACGGGGGGGGGGGGGGAAGTAGAGGTGTAACCCAAGCTCAGAAGGTATGGGTTTTACTATGCTTGACAAAATCAAGAAACTAAAGTCTTAGGAAGACACTGCTTTAAAGGAGATTCCCCTGTTTTACAAACACTTCAGACCTATTTTATTACTGTTTTCAGGTTCAATTCTCATTTCTCAAATGTTAATGCACCTTTTACTTTACAGTGTACAAAGACCTAAGGTTGGCACACAGACATGTTGTATAGGGACATACAATTCGTGTTATCTTAAAAATAAGTATACACAAGAATTAGTGGAAAACATTAAACATCAAAAGGTACTAGATACGAGTAATTATTTGAAAATTCACAGACAATACAACATGCCTTATATACTGCACTCACATCAGTCTTCAGGCCAGAAGGCAAGCAACAGCAGTTCAATTTAAACTTTGTGACCATGATAGCAGACATTAAATCCAAGTAGTTTCTCTTAAGTGACAATGTTTCTTTCCTACACTATGTAGGAAACCTACGCGCAAACGTAATATACCTTTGAAGAATCTAGGCCCAGAAAAAAAAGACACAAAATCATTCCCTAAACTTTTGGGCATAATAATCTATCCAAGCTATCTTCCTACACAACACTTGTAAATATATTAACTACCTGATACTTCAGGAAAATGAAGATTGAGTGACACATCTTCTCAGAAACAGAGATGCCTGAGTCATCAGATTTCAGACATGAAACCATTGAAGTTTAAAGTGCACAGTCTAAAAATACTTTGTTTGCTCTACACTGGACTTTCAACCCCACGATGCACGCTAGTCATTCCAGGACTATTCCATTCCAATTGATAAGAGAGAAATTTTTCATTACAAAATTGTAATAACTAATTCCAAGGGCTGCTTTTTTTTTTTTTTTTAATTGTTGTTTTTTCTAGAGGACCTTTTGAAGTTTTTCCACAGATTCAAGCTAAAGAGCATTTTTGCAGTATCAAAATAGAACATTTCATTCAAACTAAACACAAGCATTTGAGTGGGGGTTGGGGGGGTTGTTTTCTATTTTAATAGGAAAGTCACTGACTTTCATTAACTAGAATAGCAAGCACAACAGTTTAAGCTATATGCCGCACTATCAACTGGAGCTTAGTTAATACAGAGCAGTCTTCATAAAGACACTGTATGTTTCACTTCAAGAACGTGGATATTTCACTCACTTCCCTATTGCTTCGATTATCCACTCTACTAGGTGCCAGAAGAGAAGACAACAACATCCACACTTTTATATGGGGTCCTCCTCCTTCGGTGTAACAGCTGAAAATCAGACCGCTTACTTCTGCTATGCTTCTTAGAAAGAATCTTTGAGGTCTCTAATTCAGAACAACTGAACATTTCTTTAGGAAAATAATTCCTTTCCTTCCTCCCTGGGCAGGATTTTATTGTTGGTACTCACATCAATCCAACAAATAGCCTTTCAGTTTCACAGAATAAGATATCATTCAGTTACTTATTGATAGACATACCAGAGCAGAGGTGAAAGAAAAAAAAGTAATCTACTGTTACCCAGCTTCAGGCAGAGCTGTCCTCCTGACCTGTGATGTGTTCACAGGCGGCCAAAAGGAATTCACAAGTTTTAGTCAGTATCACCACCTTGCAAAGTTAGTAGTGAGTGAAAACTACTGGTTCCCCACTCCCTGCCAACAAAATGCCACTACTGAATAGATGCACAGTACTTTTCTTAAGCCCTCAGACACAACTACTGTTAACTAAAATCCAAAGTACTAGAAATGTTGGTCACTGACCTGCACAACAAACTTGCAGAGGGCTTTTCCAGGAATAGCATGCAATCATCCACATTTCTATCAAAGTCACTCAGAACTATGTGTCCACATAAAAGGTCATTTTCCTACGTTATGCATTGAAGAGATAAGTGACAACATCCTTGGAGAACAGAGGTCTGCATGGGATTTTCCTTTAAAGGCTCAGAACAACTTAAGAAGATTTTTCACTATGGGAATTTTTTTTTCAAATGCACTATAAAACACATTTGTCTAAAAGGTCACCTGTGAATAAGAATGATCACAGACACCTAGGAAGTCCAAACTTGCATTAGTATATAAAAGAAAATAGATTCCAACAATGATTAACTCAATTTTAAATGGTGCAACAAGATCACGGTGATCCTTCTAGCAAGGAGGAACACAGGAAGCAAAATTACTAAGGATAAACAGAGCTTGGAATGCTCGGCTTCTGGCACGTAATCAAAAATCCTATGCAAGATGCCTCATCACTATACAGGCATGAACTAGGCAAGCCAGGATGAAATCAAAACCAACCATACATGAGCGGGAAATCTCCTAGCAACAGCCAACAGCACAATACCAAGGACTGAGGCTTTATTTTAAGTCCAGACACAATCCATCAGTCATGTACTTCCCATAGAACAATTGTGGGGAACCTCCCTGGGTGGTGAACATTGTCCTCACCTCTGAAGGAAGCTAGAGTAGATACGCCATTTATTTCACACAGGGTGCCTTGTCCTTTAAGATACAGTGTTTCAGAGTTAACATAAATTTAAGAACTTGAGAGCTTAACTTCTCTTAACTAATCATGGTCTAGAAAGATATACACAAGGATGTAGCTTCTCTTCCTCTCTCAACAGCTCCCCAAAGGTAGAACCTTTCACTGCAACTCACCAAGTCTTCAATTTTACCAATTTAGCATGCCGCGGGTCATGCTGTAAACTGGATCACAGAACTGTGGATTAAATCTCACCAGACTCTTCTTTTAAAGAGTATTTTTAACACATAACAGTTAAGTGATCACTAAAGCTAAGTAAGACCCATGGATATTTCCGCCAGGAAAAATATAAGGAAAGAAAAAAAGTTGTCTATTCTCAATTGCTTCTCTTTCGCTTTTATTTATACCAATTCATTAAGGGACCTACTAGAAAAAAACAGAGTAGAAGGTTCAGTTCTTGAGACTGCATCAGCACTGTCAGACACACAAGCAGAGATAACTGCAAACCTGTGGGTAATCCAGGTGTAGCGAACACATCTGTATAGAGATTAATGACCGGAAGAAGTTTATGCATGGAACAACTTCACTTCCTCCAAAGAACCTGCACATCTGCTTTGCTAATGCTATCTTCTCTAGCATCTAAAACAAAGTCTGTCAGTGACATGTCATCATGAAGAGATGGAAAGAGAAGCGATGGAAAGCCAGCAACAGTGTACGCAACTTGTTTCCTTCTGAACATTTGTATTTTCATTAATGGTGTAACTTCACAGAGTTAAGAATACCACTACACATCCACGAGCCCTTTGACAGAGAGGAAAATCTGTCAAATGTAGTTTCAATATACTTTCGCAAATAGACTTTTTAGACAAATAGGTGTTTTATTATAATAACAAATGAAATTACTTATAAGAAATCCAGAGACATTAAAAAACACTAAATATTTTTCATCACCGACTGAAAAACAGAGTTGGGGCAAAACTATCTTAGTACCATCTGTAAGTTCCCAAAACAATGAAAATCTACACCAAAAAAGCCCTTTACAAATTCTATTTTGTAAAGGTATTATTTTTCACAGTACGTAGTAACTCACTCAACTTTTAATGCTGTACTTAGCAGGCAATTTTATGACACATATTGAAGGGATTTAATGGCAAAGGTGATATCAGAGTAAGAATTCAACCGTTTGAGACTGGATTATTTTATCATCAATGCTTGTGACACATTCCCTATTCGTACTTCTAACACTATTTAATGACACAGCCTTCAAAATCCAATTTTAGAAGACGACGACATAAATTTACCAACTGCAGTTTCAGTAAGGCTAGTAGGTCTTTTGGACACTTGTGAAAACATTTTTGCTTCTATGATGACTAACTGGATTTCAGAAGATAAAGTAAAATTTTGCAGTAGCAAAGGACCCTATGCCAGTGACAGGCAGTGGACTTCAACTTTATCACATGAACAGTCCCCATACAACTGCTCCTCAAGCTTTCTGAAGCATAAAGTTATCAGAGAGGATGAAGGATGCCAATTAGTCTCCCCACGACCTCTTTCTGTATATATGTTTTATTTAGCATAGTTTTCCACTTAATAGATGCATTTGAGAGAAATTATCTTTATTTAGCTTTTCCTAGACTTTTTTAGATGAAAGTACAGTACTGACACAATTAGTAAACTGATCATAACCACGGAACTGGAACACAATGTAACTTCTTGCTCCTGTTTCTTTCTCACCCTGACATGCTAGAAATCAGCTATTGTGCTGTAATAAACAGTAGGAAATAGTAAGGTGGTTGGGACCTGGGCTTAACATACACTAAAGCAGTGCTCTTTCGCTTAAGTTATGAACACAACTGGCAATTTTAAACACTTACACTGACAGCGTACTGATGTGCTTAGAGAGTAAAAGACCATTTCAGGAGATGTCAAATACAATTAGAACAATATGGTTAACGTTCCAATAAGGGATGATATTTATGATAACTTTCACACAAGATGAGAACAACCCTCACCCAGTTTACCATTTGCTTTATGCAACATCAGTGCATTTTTACCAGCAACAACTTGAGTTCTTGTACACTTGAAAATATTTACTCAAGAAAAGTAAATATATCATAACAGTTTTGCTACTACGTATATTGCCTCACCAGACTCCCTAAAATATTTTTGTACAAAAACTTTCACCTTACACTCTGCTTTCGTAAAAAAGACCACAGGCAGTAAAGATTTAATCATCTTTCTGATTACATTAATTTTAACTATTCTGATTAATTTCTGAGAGTAGAAATTCAATAACAGGTAAAAATTATGTTCTATGACTAAAAAGTTTTAAAACTATTTTTATAGTAGCTCTGGAATTCCTCTTACTCCCCAGCCCTCTCTATAGAATTCAACTAACTCATTATGCAATAAGACAGCAAAAAATAATTTTCCTAATATTTAACCTCAGACCAGTTGCAAATTCTCATGCATGTCATCTTCCTCCATACAATTCCTAACAAACAGAGTGATAGCTCACAGAGCAAGATATTTCAAGTGTTCTCCATTCATAGATTATATGAATAAAAAGAGAGTTCAACAGAACTATTATTCTATGTAACATCTACGTACATTAAACACTTCACCTAAAGCCTGTCCTAGCAAATAATTAAACCTACTACTTAGGACAAAATAGAAAAATTACTAACCCATTGAAAAGTCAGAAAATGTCAGCCAATGTATCTGGATCAAGATGCATAAAAAGTCTGCAGCAGATACTTTTCTTAGTCTTTATAAGATTTTCAACTATGAGGATGATTATTAGCCACCTGAACCATCAAGGAATTTTACTTGTCTTTCTCACAGGGACCGATATGCTTAATTGGATAGTTATTACTAATTCCTAGTATTAACCTCTTGAAAATAATATGCCATTTTCAATGAACACAGTTTTTAAGTGATGATAATGCTTGCAGATTAACAAGAAACGTAAATCCCTTGACAATCTGAAGAACAATTATAACAGGCAATTATAGTGCAAGTTTCTTCACTGGCATTCCCTAACCTTGTAGGCATTCCTAAAGGCAGAGAGCATTCAATATGTGTACTCACTCAAAATCTGTGACTGCTAATTATGATAGAGGTATTTTTGAATCCTTAAAAGAATTTACTTGATATAACTTTAGTTTTGTAACAGTTACAGTTCCTTAAATGAAATTAACACTCCACACATTAAATGTGACTACCCAGCAGTCTGCTGTCATGTCTGCATATTATTAAACCTTACCAATAAAAAAAAGATCTGGCTTGCCCCTTTTTATAAGGCTTGGTTATCCAGAAATTGCCTGATTCCACTGTAAATCAACATGTTTTCTTCTAGCAATTGCAGAGAGGGTGTGAAACATCACAAAGTAAGCATCCATCAGGGTCTGGTTTATTGTTGGGGGCTGAAATACAAGTTGGACAGTTTTGGCTTTGGTAAGTGTCTATAACAAGTTCTATCAGCAGGGTTCTCAGTACAAAGAGATGTTAATGGGAAGCTGTGAAGCACCTTATTTTGGTTCTACTTGAAAATTCAGTAATAAAACTATTAACAGAAGAGGCATTGTGATTATTTTGCAACCTTTGGCTTCATTTGTAATGCAAGAGATTTGGATTTTTCTACTATTAGGAATGTGATCTAAATCACTGAATGGCTGGGATCTTCAGCACTATTCTTCTTAGTATTTGCTTAACTGGCTTAGTCACTCGGATTTAACTCTGTCCCAGTTTGATAGATTCTTTTTCCCTCTCCAGTGGCTGAAAGACATTTGAAGAAGGAAGGCAAGTTGCACGACCAATAAAGATCACATTAATACAGCATAAAGATGTTAAATGAGGAGTACAAAGAAATAAGTATTTCTGGCCAGAAAAGCTAGTTGATGTTATTAAAATCTTGATGTTGAAGGAAGAGATAAAAGAGTGCATGTTCATATTCTTGTAAAATCAAATAAAGAAGCAACACAATTGCTTTATGGCTAAAAAAAAAAAAAAATCAGTGGTTTGAGGGAAAGGAGAAATGAGGTGATATCCGTATACTCTGATATTTGGAAGACTGAGACATCCCCTTGAAAAATAAAGGCTCTTAAAAGCAATCATATTGAACCATTACCTGCAAAAGTTGCTGTAGCTGTCTCATACACTCCTTTAAACCAACAGGTGTTCTCTGTACCATGGCTTACCTTATTAAGAAAAGAACAGGCTGCAACATATAGGAACTGCAAAACAGGTTTGTGTCAATGTACTACTCCCCTGGAAAAAAACCTACTTGAAATCCAAACCTGAAGGCAGTGATCTGAAGATATTATCCAAGGAAGGCAGATTAAAATTATATAAAGTTTGCCAGTATCCCTTTTCACATTATGTTTTATATTCTCTTAAGAGATTAACAGCTGGTAAAGTACATTGCTTTCCTGAAATGTGACTTATCTCTTTGCAAAACTTTACTCTGTCATCCCATGCTGAGTCAGAGAAACAGTGGTAGGAGGACTCTTCTAAAAAAACAAGCTGTTTTAAGGAAATACCTATCTGAAAATTAAATTTACAGGAGGGCAGTAAATAAATTCCTTAGTGCCTCTTACTTCCATGTCCTATAAAGCAAAAAGCCTCTCTAATGTGGATTTCTGTAAGACAATTTGAGTGTCACCCAGTGATATGAAAAGCTACATACCAACTGAGGTGCCGAAAAACACCACCCACCGAAGAAGCATACTAACATATGAAATATGGACATCTCCACAACTTTATAGGACTACATGTAAAGTGTTCCCTAAAACTGGAACTTATGACCTATACTTTTGTTCTTTAAGATGAGTTAGCATGTGATTTTTCTTTTCCTCTATTTTAGTAGGAAACTTCTCTGCACAGAAAAGCGGATTAAACAGACAGCAAAATACGAAGATTTGCTGGTTTAGACATACTGTTTTAATAAACATCTAAATTCATTCATCAATAAACATCTAAATTAAATTTTCTGCTCAAACATGTTTTACAAGCTAATATGTCCCTGTCTGGAGGACAGACAAGACAACAAGAGGCAATTTGTTTAAAACGAAGTGGATGTGATTCTCATGAAACAGTAGGTCCCCATTCCTCCATCACATGAATGGCAAGGTAAAGATATTAGCCATATGAAATAATATACTTGTGTCAAACAGAGTATTTCTGTTCCTCCAGTAAAAGAGGAATTACACTACACATACTACTGTTTGTCCCCTTCTTAATATTTATAATGAGGTAAAAACATTAAAAGCCTTGAAATACTGGTAAAAATGACAGAACGCAAAGACTTTGCCCAAACATGCAGGTGATTATTTTCTGCCACACAAGATAACAAACCTAAAAGAAATAAAACCTTCCAAAATGAACAGGTAAGTCACTGGCTTCTTAAAACAACTAGCGTTAATGCAGGAAAAAAGTCAGCATACCTGTATGAATTTTACACAGGTCATGTGACACTCATGTATACCGGCACTCCTCCTACCCCTCCCACCATCAATGATCTTCCACATGCAAAGAAAATAAGATACCACTGTCCCCATCTTCATGAAAACCGATGCAGACACCAGCCTGAGGCTCTTCACACACCAGCCTGCCCTCAGTAAGTCATACGGCTAAAAAGCTTAAAAGATTTCAGGGTTTTGGTGCGGTGTTGGATTTTTCAGGGTTTATTTAAATAAAAATACTGTAACGAAAAATTCAAACCAATCTTTCATTTCTGCACCCGGAAAGAGGATTTGAGCATGTTTTGTTCCCCAGGCCGACCGGAGACTTGACGATGCCCGTGCAGGGGACTCGACTGCCTGCAGCTCCACAGGGTGGAGACTCACCCAAGCTGACATTGTCTGGATGCCACAGACTACATCCCTCGCGCATCCCCGGCTTACTTCCCAGCCTCTTCTGAGGCATGCCTTACACGGGGGAAAGCCGGGGGCGGGGGGGGAACACACACACACACGCAAAACCCCCAGCAGTCATCAGCAGTGCAAAGCCCATTTTGAAAAAAAATCACCAGATGATGCTGGGGCGTGGAGGGGCACAGAACACAGACGGCGGGCCGTTAAATCCTCGCCCCTCTCACATTCCTTCGCCTCGGTCCTCCCCGCCCAGACCCCGGCTGCAGCGGTCCCTCAGCGGCCCCCGCCCCGCCGCCGGGCTGAGGAGAAGCGGCAGGAAACGCCGCTCCCCGCC
>VWZZ01008519.1:198562-283481 GCA_013399095.1 Psophia crepitans
TTTCGCCGGGCGCCGGCCGTGCCGCCGGACTCGCGGTGCGGTTCCGCGCGCGGCTGCCGGCGCTGGGGGAGCGTTACCCGTCCCGCGCCGGTCACGCAGGGTTTCCGCAAATTACCGAAATGCGGGAAACCCTACGGAAACCCTCGGCCGTGTGTCCCGCGGCGCCGGCAGCGGGTGCCCTGGTCCAGCCCCGGGCCGCGCCGCCTCGGCCAGGCGCTTCCCCGGCTGCGAGTTGACCCCTGTTGCTCAGCCCACCACAGCTGCAGGACCGAGATGAGCGGTGTTTAAGTTATGCACAGAACGGGATGAAAGGCAGAGCGCTGCCGCCAGTAGCCCCATGCGAGGGGAGGTTCGCTTAAATGCGGCTCGTTGTGCGGGCTGCTGGGAGCGTCAGTGCGCCGAGTCCCCAAGCTGCGGCGCGGCCGAGGTGACACTCACCTGCCTTGGGCAGGGAAGGGACATCTCCCCCTTGCCAGGACTGCTGTCGGGCCATGCCAGAACAGAGGTATCTTATGTCAGGTTTTATCTGCCAGCATTTGACAAGAAGAAACCTTCAGTCAACTAAAGCGCAGTGTTTTCCATAAATGGGAACAATTACACAAAGTCATGCTAGTTGTTCTACTGCTGTGAATACCGATTTACTGATGAGGTTATAAGCTAGGTCAAAACCAACGTGAAAAGGCAGCTTTTGAAATACAAGGTGCTACACAGAAAATTACTTTCATGTGTAAGAATTAAGTCGTTTGAAAGACAAAGTTCACACATGTAATTCTAATGTATGTAGCAAAAAATCTTTGCTATACAAATTAGCCTTGGCATGTAATCACTTCCAAATTCTGGGCAACATAATAAAACCCTGACAATTATCAATATCCCAGACAAGCTGAGATCAAAGTTTTGGATGCAGAATTATCAGACTGTTCCAACTGCAACTCTGATTTTCTTTTATAAATTATCAATAAAAATATATGCATTCACCACCAAGAGACTGCAGTCACCTTCTGGAGTTGCAAATAAAATCATTTTAATCCAACCGTTCAAAATAACAGACCACTACTGCTACACTGCTTTGTAGCTTGTGGAAATCTTCCACGATTAATAAATGTCCGGGCCCACATTCTTTAATAAAAGTGATAAGTACTTCAATTTTCAGTGCCATTCTGCGCTTGCTGAATATCGGCCATGAGAGTAAGCTAGCAGTGAGTATGAATCTGATGTTATCAGCAGGTCTAGATTGTGTCTCCAGGTTGTATAATCCCACCATGTTTTCCCAATGGTCCTCCGTGACGCTGAGGGATTAGAATGACACCACCTTCCCCAGAAGCAGACTCAGATTCATGGAGTAAGCACAGTGAGTACATGGGCAGTGCAAGGAGCAACGTGGGTGTGCCATGCCCAGGTTCATTCTGTACCTTCGTGGCAGCGCCAGCTACACCTAACCCAGCCCAGAAGTGCTGCCAAGGCATGTTCAACACCTCAGCAGCTCAGGAACTGCGCAGCCATGAAGTGTGCAAAGCTTCACATGCTAAACTATGAAATTGTATCAAAAGGAAAAAGAGGCTGCAGCTGACTAACGCAAACTCTGCTTTTGGTGCGTGGAAATATTATTCTTTGATATCAAACTTGGTAAGTTGCCCTGAGCCTAAGCAGAGAGCAGACAGCACAGTTAATTTAATGCAGGGTAGAGATCAGAGCCAGACCATTTGAAGCTTGAGGACCAGACTGGATCTGTGTGCATCCTACAGAACCACTTCTCAATTACATACAGCAGTTACTAATGCAAAATCATCCCCCAGGCCAGGGAAATAGTGCATACCTGCAGTAGACAGTGGGTAAGGTTTTCAAAGTAGCACAGGGGATGTAATCATACATCTGCCAATAAAATTAACAGCTAATGAAATAATAAAAACAGTTAAGCCTTTTTAGTAGGTTAAAAGGTCAGTTTAAATGTATACCTGCTTCCAAATAAGAATGGATAAAACGGATCATTGTTTTTAATCAGGACAATAATTCCATGGCTATTGCCTGTCCTTCTCCCTAAATGTTGTCTATCAATCTCAATTTTAAGTATGGCCAAGCAGCATTGGCAGCTGAACTTCACTGTGAAACCTTCAAAGGTTTTATTTTCCATATTTAAGTAATTCGGAATAAGAAAACATAAATAAATAAAGGTTACATAGGCTTTTGGATCATTGGGCAGTTGGAATTTCCATAAAGGACACAGAAGGCAAAGGCTGGAAATACAAGAGTTCAAAATTTAAAAAAACAAACAAACAAAAAAAAAAAAACCAACAAAGAAACCAACTGCCATTTTGATTGATTTGTTGGACCCAGGAAATCTCAAGGATTTGCGCAGCAGAAATTCCACATTTTGGTGAAGACCAGCTGGTTCTAATCCAGATTCTACATCTGTCAATCAAAACTTTACTCTCTCCATATGTATATGTCTGCATATATAGGTACATCTATGTCTACATGCAGCTGTCCCATCGTGGAACTTCGAGCACCTGTGACCTCTGCCAGCTCTAACAAGGAGAAGAGCAGTCTGGCTGTTTCCACCTGCTTCTTTATCAAATTTTTGCCAACTACAGCATTCAAGGTACAAAACCATTAAAAAGCCTTTCCTGTGCATCAATAGCTTGCTCAAGTCTATATTGTATCTACTGCTGCTCAAGCAGCTAGAATGGCATTTCCAAATGGGAGTATGACAAAGTATTACAGCATTTCTGAGCAACAGGTACAGCACCCATAGCCATTAACATAAATAATTCAGCTCATCCAGCTATACGTTAAAAATGTCTTTTCTCCGGGTAAACAAGAATATCTTTGAAGAGGATATGACCTTGAAGCAACAGGTGTAATGACAACAGTAGCCCATAACAGGAATGAAGACTTGGACAGCAGCTTCTTGGGTTTCAAGCCAGCCAGTACAATACATAATCCATTGCAGAAACTGCTCATGTTCTAGGTTAAGGCTGCTAAGCTTTCTCAGGGCTACTGTTCTTCTTAGGAAAGGCTGCTGCTATTTCCATGTGGGCACAAGTTCAAACAGAGGAGCACCACAAACAGTGGAATGAAAACACTATGTTTTGAACTCATTTCATCAGTCCAAACCAGCAAAATCTTGACTAATTCCAGCCAAAGTACTCCTGATTTACAGCAAGATGACAGCTCTCAATCCAAAGCACAGAATGGCTGTGAATGAAAACATGACCACTCTCTTCTTTACACGCTTTCCCCTCATTCCACCTCTGAGAATAGAGAACTACTGTCTTCCCATTTCTCAGATGATCATTTAAAGCACAGAGAGAGTAAGTTACCTCCCTGCAGTCAGAAAGGAAGTCTTGTTCCTAGCTGAGGTCTGAATTCTGTTCTCATCACTGCCAAACCAGTCCCTTGCTGGGGAGATTGCTCTTCATCACAGACTCACTGACCGACACTCTTTTTATGCAAGCACCAGCATTACCATAATACAGGTTAGCAAATAATCTACCTACAGAATTCTTTATCACTCCTTTTAGTGAAAATTCAAACCGTCCCATCCCACATCTCAACAAATCAGCAGGACCAATGCATGGCAAGAAAACACTTCTTCTTGACTCTCAAAGCAATCAGCTTGTGCTGCTGAAGCAGGAAGCTTGTTTGTCCCCTGCATTGTTTTAATCTAGCACATGCAGCTGCAAATGTTATCTTTGCTCACAAAGCTTCCTAAATCCCTTTTTTAGTTCTACTAAACTCTTTGCCTTGATGACTGCCTATGGCAATTGGATTCCATAGATAGAAAATACATCGTGTGAAGTGGTATTGAAAACGTGTCCTGAAAGGTTTTGCTCTGTGACTTAGGGAATAGAGGCTGCAATTAACTGACTTCATTAGACACTTGATGAAGTTTCAGCTTATGTGAAGTTCCCCTTTCCTCCATGACTTATATTACCCTCCATTACTCTTTATTCCACACAGCTGGCTCTGTGGTTCCTTTTTAGGTCCTCTGAGGAAAACCTGGCCCTCACGAATGTATCCTGAGCACCTGTGCAGCCACGCACGTAAATATAGTGAAGCAACAGCACACACAAAGGTTAGGATATTCCAATATACAGGGCACCATAGGGACCCTCTGGACTCTCCTCCCAGGCTGAAGTCAGTGATTGATTTTAATGGGAGCAGGGCCGAGCTAATGCTGGCACTTTGGAAAATCCCACCCAAGGGATTCAGTGATATTGAAAGTGCCTGAGGCAGGTTAACTGTGGGGCATTTCCACTTACTGGGAATGGCACAATTGTCTTTATTATTTTTCCTTCTCCAAAGTGCAATTAGAATATATATTTATATCTCTTCAGGAACAAACTAACGTAAAACACTTCTATTTCTAGAGATTCTTACTGAGAGGCAAGTAAATGAGTGGCTTTCTGCAGCACAGTTACAGGCCTTAAGATCTACCACGCCTCCAAGATCTATTAATACTCCCTAGCTGCCTTTCTTTTTCCTTCTTCTGACTTAATATGATTACAAGGGAAAATAATGTAGCTTTGGGCCCAATCACAGCAGTTGCACTGGCCATTCTTAAAACAAGGTTTTTCATCATCTTGAAGATGGGAGAAGCCAATACTTTTCTATCTGACAGTACCTCTAAAACCAAGAGAAAAAAAAATCTGTGGTGAAGATGCATTGGAAAAGGCTTACTAGCATAGGGAAAAAAAAAAGGTGACATGAACTGGAATGAGGTGACAACAACAGCAAGGGGGATGGTGTAAACAAATGCAAATGTAGAGGACATGGACTCTGTCATGGTCAGTTTTTTTGACAAGTCACTACATGGCCTGTTTAAAAAAAAAAAAAAAAAAAGGCCAAAGCTATGGCAACAACTTTGCAAACAACTCTGCCAATCCAATCCAGCCTGGAGTATTTTTACTTTCTTTGAGTGATGCCCCTGAAAATTATGAGGTTCCTCATTTATGAGAATTATAAGGTCCTGGCAGATAATTCACTTAAAATACAAATAGTGATTCTTTTCCACACGTTCATTCAAACACCACCAGAATTTTCAGCATAGGAGCAAACATCACACACAACTTCAAAAGCATTAAAACATCCCATTTGCTACGCTAAAATGCCACAGGTTTGGTCATTAACATCTCAGTGAAATAACAGAAATGTACCAGAATTTTTGCAGTCATGAGAACCATTGCTTTACATAAAAAAAACAACCAACCCAAGTCCACAATATGCTTAAAATACTAAGGTGAGTGGCAGAGTGCGGTGGGAAAAGAAATTGGGTATGTTTCTGCTTGCTACTTCTACTTTGCAGCTCAAATTTGTCTTGTAGTTCTGACAAAAAGTTCTTCTCATGCAATGACCTTTTTGATATGACCGTGCTGACTCTTTAGGCATAATGGCTCTTCTTGGTATCAAACTGCAAGAGTCCCAGGATAATTCAGAGGTCTGGATTAGCCATTTCTCTGGGTCAGGCTAGAAAGCACTTCTCAGAAGGGCTTGGGAGTTCACATTATCCATTTTACCATTACAGAGTAAAGCATAAAAGAAGCAAGAAGTAGTCATTCGAATTACTTTTAACCTTCAGTTTTCGTTTCCTCCATGACAACATTTCTTATTTTACACTGAAAAAAATTGTTTCATCTCACTTCAGAAGTGATGTTTTGCTTGCTGAGTTAGAAAAAGAGCAACATTTTAATGTAAATGTTGAAAGTGTCTTTCCTTCAAGACCAAACACCTTATATGCAGTTAATCCTCATTACAGAATAATTACCTGCTAAATGGGATTTAATAATTATTAAAGTATAAGTGATTTTATACATGTACAATAAAACAATTACCAATCATTGCTGTCTGAGATTGAATTTTGGAGCTTCTCCTGCTGCACTACGAAAATCCAATATGCTGCAGTTCGCTTCCTTTCTTTACATAGTGAAATACCTTAAATTCAAACTCATTTATGCACTGGCCATAATGGCAGGGGGAAGTCTGTGTGTGTGTACTGAGCAATGAAGTACAGTTTCTGGAGCTGCAGGGATAGATCTACCCATCTCTGGTATACTCAGTGCTGGCACTACTCTTTGTTTTCTAGTTACTATTAACTGTTCTTTCCCAGCTATCTTCAGCCATGCCTTGTTCTTAGATCTTGTTCTGGATAGTGACTCGCTCAAGTGGACTTTTTTTTTCCAGGAGCTAGCTGGCACCAGTCAAGTTGCAAGACTGGGTAGAAACTACAGCTTTCTCCAGAAGTTCTGTGTTATTTAACTGTACCAAATGTTTACAGAGCAGAACTATTTTTTTTCCTGTCATTTTTGTGCATATGTGAAATATTTTGTATATGCCTTGTAAATCATACATTAGGATTTACTGGAATTTCTGTCTTGACCACTGAAGTGACATTGGCTGGACCTGTCACTTTTCATTAACAAAGTAAAATGGTACAGTTGTTCTTTAACTTTTGAGCAACTGAAAACGGTTGTGGGAAGTTTCACATTCTTTTTTGAATGGCTGTAGATAAATTGACAGCAGATTTTTCAACATAGAATTTCAACTTTTTTCTTATTGTGTTTTGAAACTTTTACAATTTATTTAAAAACTCTCATTCTGAAGTGAAAAGTGGAAAATAAACATTTCAGCATGTTGAACATCATCTGTGTGATGTTTCTGGACTTACCAAAGTAATTTATTTTTTTTTAATAACTTTAGTGATAAGGTAAGAAAAATTAAATGGCACTTCGGAATAACTTTGAAGGTTTTTATCCAAGATTTGATGGGTAAAAATCCAAGCAATACTCATTAGTAATTCTTTCAGAGATAATTTCCTTCTTGAATCTTAATGTGTACTGTTGAGGTAGACAGATGACTTGGGAGCATCTGTTTAGGCAAATTCAACTGCCTTAGCTCTCAGTCTAAGAGCCACACGTGCAGTGTCATATACAGGTAGACCCACACACATAACATATGTTTGCACGCAATTTGTACTGAAGTACTTGGGGATTACCTCTAACTAAATGAAGAGTGGGATTAAGTGAACATATGGTGTTAAGAAAGCTGGAAATAAAATCCCCCTTCATCTTACTCTGCCACACTTATATTGCTTATTAGAGGATTACTTCCGAGTCTGTGTGGACAGGCTTTCTGAGGAAGGAACTGACAGGCAATGAAGTGTCACAGGTTGATACTGGTTATGAGGGAAATCCTGCAAAATTATATTGTCTAGGTAAAAGGTACTTTGTTTTCTGTTAGAATCTTGAAACACATTTTTCACCTGTATTGTATCAATATGTACGTGCAGAGAAAAAGAGGACCTTCTGGTTTCTTTTGACTCATCATCATATTATGGCATGTAGTTTTTCTGCAAGTCAGACAGTTATAACTGGACATTGCCTTCTTATTAAATGCATTTTTATAAATGTAACTGCAAAGCTCATAAGCCTACACTAAAGTGACAGATTTTCAGCCAGAAAAATCTCTAAATTTACTTTAAAAAGTTATTTGTGATATTAAAGCCCATGATTTTCATATTTAGCAGTGAGTTCTTCCAGACTGTAATTTGGAAGTCCCCTTAATGGCACTTCTCTTTCTACAGCTGTATATATGCTAGATTATTCTGCAGTCTTCTTGCTTCCTCCAGATCCTCCCAGAGGTTCATTTCTGTTAGCCAATTTGCCCAATAGACTCTCTTCACATAAGTTTTGAATCCGTGTAAAACTCAAAGCCTAACCATTTCGTCCTCTTTACTGATTAGTTGTCCTCTTCTCCTATAAGGACAAGCTGCCTTCTCCTTTATGTCCTAAAGTAAATTCCTGGGACAAATACATGAAGCCACTGCATGGTCCCTTACAAACCTCTTCCATACGCCCTCCATTTTGATATCTGTGAAGCTGGTAACACCACCACAGCAACCAGTGAGAATACATGTCTCCAAATAGCAATCTGGCAATGCTTACAGTGCACAAAATCAATGTGTACAACTGCCTGTTTTTATCTTTGCTATTCTTGTCCTTCCTTTCCCGTTTCCTCCAGTGGATATTCTTCCACTTTTTGTATTGTGTCAAAACTGACTGTCAGCTCTTTAGTAAGACGTAGGTCCCCTGCTACATACGTGTGAATATCTGGCATAAAAGAGCACTGAGAGCAGAGACAGGACCTGGGTTACCACACCCATGCTGCTGCCTGCAGTGGCAATACTGACTCACGGAGCAGGCAGCAAATCCCACATATCCCAGCTGCATCAGCTGTACAATAGATCTGCTACCCTAACGGCCAGAGTACAAGCAGCACACCCGATGCCGTGGGACACAGTGGACAGTTGGTCTGGTTAAAGCGGCCAGACTGGAGATACACAGCTATTGAGCTACCTGGCCAGTGACAGTTCCCACAGGGCTGCTTCAGCACTTCCAGACAAATAGCCCCATTCATCTTCCACCCAGGCAAAATTTTTGCACAGGAGCCTGTATTCTGTTACAATACAAACAATAAATGAATCAAAAGCAGCCTGGTCTTTCCAGCAACTTACCCCTGCTGATTTCCAAAAGCTTTGGAGAACACTCAAGGTGACCAGCTGTGCTCCAGTCTCACCAGGAAAGAGGCCCAGGCTGCAGCTGCAGGCCTGCCCCTGGGGCAGGTTGTGTTGTGGTGCTGTAGGTCATGGCTCTCTGAGCTGGGCTCCAAGTATCCTGCACTGCCCACTGCTCTGCTAGGACTGGGGAGCATGGCTTGGTGGGGAGTGCCAAGCCCTTTGCAGCTGCAGGAAGACGTGGCAAAGCCCTTACTGCAGCAGCTGCTTCCTGAGAAGCTCCCCTCTGCCACAGCCAAAAAATGGTGGTGACCAGGCTCCATGCAGCTGGGCCAGACTGGGGGAGTGGTGATGATTACAACTGTGTCTCCCTTAAATAGTTTATGACTGGTGCTCACCTTGGGTCTTTTTTTTTTGTTTTACAGCTAACAAGAAATCAGCCCCAATAGCACCCCATATGTTCTTCGTCTTTTGTTTGCTTGGGTACGTTTTTTGCATGAGTTTGCTTAGGATCCAATATGACTATGTCATGGGTTTGTTGTGTACACTGTCAAAGACATGAGGCTGAGCCCAACACCTGTGTTTAAAACATTATGGTTGTGTCTTGAAAGTCAGAAAAATGAGAGTATGAACTGTTCTGAGCTATTCTTACACCATTGTAAACAATTTTAGCTAGCTAAATAGAAATCCTGCCACTAAATGCAAGTGTCAAATTGCAACCAGATCCTCAGCATGCCAAGACCACATCACTGTAGTTCCAGGTTTCCCTTTCAGTGAGTAACCTGGTAGTGCTTTGTGTTAAGCAGCTGATAGCAGGACTGTTGTTACCTGCTCATCTGACTGCCCCTGTGCAGATTCACCTTTCCACATGTCACAGTGGACTCGAAGGGAACCCTGGGGCATACTGGGGGAAGAAGAATAACTGCTGTTCCAGAAGAGAATGCAGCCAGAGCCTGAATTACTGCTGGTCAAAATGTTGTGTGCATGACAGTGTAAGAAAGATGTATTGAAGCTCAGACCTATCCCTTGGAAACAAACGTCCTCCTCCTTCTTCCCTAACCCCACCTGCCCCTTCACCATCTTACCCTTGCTCTCTGAAAGGTATGTCTAATTTATTTTATGTTTTTGTTGAGCCACCTTAGTCTGCAATATCCACTACAGTGTGAAGGTTCAGACTGTTTGCAACCTTCTATAAATGCTTTCTGCTTTAAGACTTCTTGATCCAAATGGCTCCCTAAGGGTTGATGTTATTTGTTGCCTTTTTGAACCTAAAGAATCCACAGGTGGTAAGAGATGTACGCAAGCAACACATGCTGCTAATTTTCCCTGAAAGTCTAAGATTAAAGCTAAGACCATTAAAGGCCTGTGCCATTACATGAGTATCAATCAGAGAAAGGAAATTTTCGCAGCATTTATAACTAATATATATGAGAATGTCCTAAGAGGAAAGTATTTTGGTCACTGCAATTAATACTGAACTAGTGTAAGCTATAAGGGTTAAAGCATATTTGTTTTCCTTTGTATTTGTTGTCCCTCCAGTAGGATGATGTTTTTGAACAGTTGGTAAATTCAATGTAGCATAGACCTGGCATGTTGTACCCTGCTACATGCATTCCTGTTCCTTTTTGTTCAAGCATCACATGGGATGAGCACAATAAATCTAGATCAGAGTTGAGAAGCAGTGCTCATTTTTAATTTTCTAGTGTTATTTACTTTGTGATACAGTCCACATATGGCTGGAACCCAGTGTGTGTATTTAACTTTGCTATGTATTTAACTTTGCCTTTCCCACTGAAATGTGTCATCTGTACTAAAGAGAACAGTTCTGCAGCACAAATCCCCTTCTGTCTAAGTTGTAATTGTTGTACAGAAATGAGGTCACTCTCTGTGAGGAACATTTTTTAAAATGTTTACGAAATTATTTATTCTGCATAAAAAATAAAAAGGAATATTTTAAATTGATGTGGTTTTGTTGTTTGCTTCTGCAAAATCACCCTCAAATGAATACTTAAAACAGCATGCAAAATAGGGCTGGGAGGGAGTAGGCCAAGGGTACTTCTTAATGGAAATTATTTTCTGCTAAAGCTGAAGTAGAACTGCATGACCCTGGAAAAGGTCTCAAACCTGGCTGCTTAAAGTTAGGAATCTATGTGTCAATGACTAAATAAAATGGCCTGGTTTTCCAAAATGGTTGGCAGGCACCCACATTTCTCGTTGAAATCAACAGGCATTGCATATGCTTAACACCCTGGAAAATCAGGCCACTTATATTTAGGAGTTTAAATATGACATTTGGAGCTTAAATTTCATCTCCTAGAGTTAAAATATTGAGCTGGAGTATCTAAAGCCTATTTTGAAGTAGGATGTCTGATCTAATGGTAGAGGTTACAGTTAACTAAGATAAACAATTCTTACACTAACCTCCCCCTGCCTCCAAAAATGTTGCCCATTCAGTGAAATAGCTTCGCTGTAGCCTAGATTTCTAGCAGAGAAACTTGTTCTGAGAGGTCTTCTTGGAAACCTTTCCAACCACAATGCTCTTCATGGACATGAGCCCCAATAGTCAGCATTTTCACAAGCAAAAAACTTGTTTGAATGCAATTGTCAGCAAAATAAGGATTATATGTCTGTTTGGTCTAAAATTATATATTTACATCTTTAAATTATATCAGAAAAAGTAACTGTGCAGCTTCCATCCTGGGCAGAGGTACCATTGCCCTCTGAGAAGAGCTGGGTGCCTGGAGGCTCAGCGCTCTGCTGACCTGTTGTCTGAATTTCCACCTGGGGAAGGCTGAGGGATTTGGGGGAAAGCACCTCTCACAGGCAGTGCTGAATTGGCGTAGTCATTCAATCACAGTGCACAAGTCCTTTCCCTATAAATACCTAGCCAAAAGTAAACACAAGTAAAAGAGTTTCCCTGCTTCTAACTCATGAAATAGAAACTTTATTTACTTCTCACTGGTTGGCCTGGGGGGCTAAACAGCTGAGCTGATCCTCTTTTCTGGTTAACCAGTACTATAGCAACTGGCTCCTCTTGAGGGAACAGAGGGAGACGTACTGGGTCTCAGATTCCACTTTGCTCTGAAAAAAGATCAAGGACCACTTCCCTCCAGTCCTTGAGATTCTTGTGCCTGCGTTTTTACCAGGAAAAATCATTACGCAGCAGGGTGGAACCTGGCTTCATCTTTCTGTTTGTTGCATGGTGCGTTAAGAGAGAGTGCTAGTAGCCACAACACTACTTTGCCAATCAACACGATGTGCTAGAGTCCATTCTTTCACCATTATGAAAGTATAATGGGTTATTACTTCAAACATTAATCAGAGCATCATACGCAGCTCATGGCTGCCAGCCTGTATTGATGCAGAATCCCAGTCTTTGCTTGATACTTTGGCCTGTGTCAAGGTGTTGTGGGTACCAGCAAAATCATGGGCAAGTCTCTGCAGTGCTGTGCAGCTAGTTCAGGACCTAGCAGCAGCAGCAGCATAGCCATGGGACATAGAAATTGTCCTCTGTAGCTAGTTTAAAGCTAAAATTGCAGTCAAAGTGTTTCTGGAGGCTTAATGATGCTTTTGCATCTGCACAGCTATCTTTAGTACGAACTTCCAGCCTGTAGCCCATTTATTTTGCATGTTGCAAAAAGAAAAACTCCCTTGAACTAGTTCAAGCTCTTTCAAAGAATTTATCTCATCACCACTCCTTATTTTCAAATGGCCTGGCAATCATGATATTCCTACACACATTTTTTGTTTCTATTTATTTTCCCTCAGCCCCAAGACCTGGTGGTCACAGCGCCCCCTCCTTGGTTTGTCTGGTGGAAGGGAATCCAAGAAAATCGCTACAATACATGCTCTATTTCTGTGTGGCTTGAAAAAGGGTTTAAATGGCAAGTACCGCAGAGACATTGGAGGAGTCTGAATGTTATTTTTTAAATACCATTTGGACAGTGCCCATGGTATAAAGTCCTTTATCTTCTAGAGGCCAAGACTTCCCCAGTTGTGTAAACATTCTCTCAGAACGCAGCTGTGTGTTAGGTCACCACTGTGCTAGCCATAAGTGGGGAAGGCTGGGGTTCGTGCGTCCTGCAAAGCCCTGACTCCAACCCACTTAGACTAGGAAAGACTCTTGCTGATTTTAATGGGCTTTGGATCACATCTTACCGGTGAGCAATAGTGAACGTATGTGTGACCCAGACTCAAGAATGAGGTCCGCTGCATACATTTTCCTGGTAAAGACTGCGTACTGGTAGGATCCATGATGACAATGCAGGCTCCCTAGACCAAGCTCAGAGCACTGTGCATGACTGTAATCTGCCTCAAGCCATGACCTGTATCTTCAGAAATCATTCTGACATGGAGTGATTTATCTACAGAGAAAATTCTATGACTAGCTTCTAGTAAAAGAAGTGGCCAGAGAAAAAGTTGCATTTGCAGGTGCTGAAGAGCTGGTCCTGAGGAGTTTGAAAAAAAGCTTAGAGTGTACCTTCTGTGTGAAAAAAATCAGGCTTCTACTCATTTTTATCCACAAAGTGATTTTGTCTGAAAGCCAGAATTAAAACTCAAAAGTTCCTGGCTTAGACCAAAACCCCAGTGTGGGATAGTGTTTCATTATAGAAGTTATTTATCTACCGAAACTATTTAAGGACAGGAAGTGTTATCTGCGGCTAGGATTAATCATCTCTGTCACACAGTCTGTCTCCCGAACAAGAGATTAATGCAGAGTATAGCTTCCTGACAGGCAAGAAGCATGTATGAATTTTGTTAATTTCTGTGGTAAGAAGCAAAGCCAAGTAAGTTGTACAATGTATGGCATGTCGGGACACTGTCAGCCAAAAATACCTCAGTTGAGGCTGCTCATTTTGCCAGACTTGAAAGACGGAAATGGGCAACAACCCAGCGTTCAAGCCTACCGTGCCAAAAATGGAGAATGACCAAGATGTTGGACATTCAGCTTCCACTTTTCCTGCCAAACTCCTGTGCTCCCTCAAGAAAAAATGAGAGTGCAAGAAAAGCACGGCACCATGGGGAGAATGGCAATACCAAAGATGCTGGTGGAGGAGCAGAGACAGAATGGCAGGAAACGTGGCAGGTTGCATTGGCATTTGCTGCCTTGTGTGCTCAGCCAGCCCCAGGCACCTTGACCACACGCAGCAGGCACGCAGACAGGGCACAGCGAGACCTGACCGCAGAACATCCTCTCTGGGCTCTTGTCATGCTGCCAAGTTGTAGATATAGTGCGGTGCCCTTTGTGCACATTTGCAGGGGAAAGGAGCTTGTGACATGAGCCAGGGTAAGATTTTACTTGTTTAACTTGAATGAAGGAGGTCATCACACATATCTTTTGTCTCCCCAGATGAGGCTGCCTCGTCTGCTCTGCTATTTGTATAGCCGTCTGCACAGCTGAAATATTTGCATTTTTTTCCTGGGCCCTGCAGCCAGTGCACCACTATTTGAGCTGGAAAGATGCCAGACTCTTACTCAGTTGTAAGACTGAGCTGGTGATCTAGTCGGCTTTGTTATGTTATTGTCGGCCACAGCAGCATGATAGCAGACATCACCACGAAGATCATCAAAGAGAAAATTCACTCTTAAGAAAAAAGAAGAAGAAGCTGGGTCATAAATTACACCACAAATCTATTTCTAGCCAAAAATAATATCTATTATTATCAGAACATGTACAGTAGAAAAGGGTCAGGGCTTGACCTGTTCTTGGTGGATGATATGATGTGCTGCTGTTAGTAATGATACGATTCGAGCCATATGGGATCTCCAGAAAATTATGTGCTAATTATGCGTTAATGTGATCAGTTCATATGTGCCTAACGACTGGCTCTCTAGTGCTGCTGTATGGTTTATTTCCCAGCAGACTGACTATGTGAGAACTTCAGAGATAAATGCAGGGATTTGCTATTTGAAGAAAAAGGAATCTGTGGGCCAAGTCACTATTTTTTTCACCTTAAATTGATGATTGGGGTTGTTCATTTCAAATGAAAATTATTCCTGCTCTGGTGGGAGAGAAGACATTTTTTGCAGTGTAAAACAATAGAGCACTGTCTTGCATGGTACAGTCTGCGAGTAACAGAACAGGATCAACCGAGTGCAAACATCCCTCATTTATCTTAGCAGGACATGCAAAGGTTATTTTTAATCCTTTGAGTGCTTTGTACCTTTAAGACAGTTTTTCTGAAACCAAGAAGTGCTCGCTGTAACATTAAGTATTGATTACTTACAACACAGCTCACATTCAAAGTGTTTTTGTGGTATACTACTGAATTAATGCAGTTTGTTTTTTCACTCAGCTCTTCCTTAGAAGTCTCAAGTTTCAATGAACTGATGGGCAGCTTAGAGCTGTGGCACACTTGTCCTCAGTCATCCTTATATACTGTTTGGAAGGGCTGGGCTGTAGCTAACATCCCTTCTGGTCGCTGGTGACACAGGGCCACAGGCTCGGTCATTAGAGCTGCATGGGAGCAGGCAGTGAAACGGCCGCGTGCTCACACCACACACTTTGAAGGGCTGCACTGTTCAAGTAGAACTGCTTAATGCATTCGTTGCATGTTGTATTTGGAGAGTGCACTCAGGATCTACAGGTACTGTCTGGCAGCTCAGCTTCACTTCATCCTCAGCATGACTAATGAAAATAAGGTGTATCTGCTATACTACAGTAGACATGACAACTCAAACTGTGCCTCAAGGCACAGCTGGCCTTCTCTGTGTTATTTTTTCTCTCTGTGCTGCTTTAGTCCTTTCATCCAGCTCCTTATGGGCAGCAGGCTGTGTGTATGTGTTTCTCTGCAGATATCATTGTTCCCTGCCTTTGAAGCGCCTGCATGTTGTAGTTTGCTCTTTTCTTCACTCCTCCCCGTGTAACTCGAGGGGCGGATGCTTTCTAGATAAGGACTAGGAAATGGCTGAATGTATGAAACATAATTAAACAAAATGAAAGCTGGGACTGACCCTTGAAATTTCACTGCAAACATTTTTATGCATGCAAGTGGCTTAGTCGACTTCAGAGAGGCTGCTAGTGTTCCTGAAGGATATCTGTGTGGATGAGACAGCAAGACGAACACTTTGTTCATCGTTATGATAATGTAACTAGCTTGAAGCTGCTAGATCATGATAAAGGATGTCCAAGAAAGATAGCAAGTTCATTAAGCATTTCATTTTAAGGTATGTAGAGAATTATTAGCAGAGCAGCTGTAGCTTTTTATAGAATTTCATAATGCATGTGATGTGGCATTTTGAAATTAAAACCCTCTTTGTGGCTGACTTTTTGTCACGTACATCATGGCCAACAGTTCACCTTTTCCAGAGCGCTCTCTGACCGAGTCCGCACAAAGGCTCAGACACCTTTGAAGGGTAAGGACCTTTAAAGCACAAAACAGTTTTCCAAGGAAGAAAGTAAGGTGAATTTGCCAGATTGAACTAACCAGCTCTGAGGAAGAAACAGTCTGTGTTTCTCCGTCCCTGCAGTGGAAGAGCTGAGGCATTCCCAGGCGTGGCCCTGGCAAAGTCCAGTGCCCACGTATTTCTGGAATGAATGCCAGCTGCCTCCGTGTCTTCTCACTCATACATTGCATGCTACACAGTCAAAGCCACCAGCACTCGCAGAGAGCTCTGCAAATGATCTCGCAGGAAAGTAGCCTAGGACCTTTTGCTCCTAAAAAAAGAGATCCCTGAAACTGGTGTCACATTTCTAGAGGAGAAAAGAGCCTTTTGACTGAAGACAGAACCTGCAAATTCTTTATGCTTGAACTCCTCCAGGAACTCCTTCACCATTAGTTCTTCCAAACACAATCACTGTAAATTTAGAACTCATCCTGATTGCTTTAAATGAAAAGATGGGCAAATGGAAGCACATAGCTGTAACATAACGTCTAGGTCACAGAAAGGGTAAAGACCCAGACCTAAGGACTCCTGGCACTAGATTCAGCCACAAAACCTGCCTTCTTCCATCAGAGACATGAAATAATTTCCAAATCATTGTGTGAACTTGGGAAAATCACTGAATCATTTCTTGTTTTAGTTTCCTCATCTCTGAATAAGGAAACCTTTTTGCAGGGAGGGGCTTTGCTTAGACATCCATGGAAAGCTTCTACTCTGAAGGAAAATATGACAATCACATGACAGTGTTGTCACGTACACAAAGAGAGCAGCATGAAGCCCAACTCCCCTGTACTAGGCTTGTAAATAACCAGCAGCTTTCAGTGAAGATGCTAAAATCAGTGATAGCCTCACACATACAGGAAGGCTCTTTTGATGCTCAGCCACCAAACACAACTTTGTAAAAAACATTACATTCCTATGAAAATCCAGTTTGGACACTGATAAGCACTGCTGGAAAATTACACTTGATCAGGCAGCACGAGAAGCATTAGATTGTTAATCTCTTGTCCCTTCAAAGATCTTGTCTACTTGGACATGAAAAATCTATTGTTACCAAGGCAGGGAATCCACCTTTTCAGTGGATTAACTGCTGGGTACCTAATGACTTTTGTTCATATGCCAAAGCCTGTGTAGGATAGTGCCCTCTCTTGTCTCTCCCAAAATATTGATGGAGATAAAGCGAGCAACTACTTCCTGAGAGCTTCTATTGCCCGCAGGCCATCCTCTGACTGAGCCACCTGTGAAACCAGTCATTTTACCTTCTCTTACACTTCCTGCAGCAGAAGACAGGTTCATACAGGCTCCCCCGTCTGCCCCTGCATATCTCTCTCTCCCCCTTCAACTGCAGTAATACCTTTGCCCGATATTTTTGTTTAGGTGGGCTCACCCAAATCATCAGCATGCACCTACCCAGGACTGCAGGGTAGGGGTCCAAGCACCACTGGTGCATTCCTCCCTACTCCGATGCTTGCCTTTGTAATTCAGGGACACCATCTGTCCCTTCCCTCACCTCTCCTAGGCTCATTCCAATCCCCACCCACCCACACCTTAATCTAATACCTGGCATTTAGATTTGACTGACTTTTGAAGTAAATGGGTCAGGTTATTTAGCATAGCCTGCTGGGTTGCGATTGCAGTTCTTCGCGTGCTGAGTCACCCTGGCAGCAGATGTCATCTGCTTCTTGTTTGAGGGAGAGGCACACAGTGAATTAAAAATGCAATGTGCACTGCTAAAATCTTATACAGCTGTATTCTGCAGGGATGAGTGGGAGTAGCAAGGCAGTCAAATTACAGGGGGTTCTACTATGAAGGCATAAATTCAGGGGAAAAGCTTTTGTACAAGCACTTAGTTCAGTTCTCCACGTGTGCTTCAATGAGCTGGCTAAATATAGAACAGCCAAACCATTGGAAAAGCAAAGGAAATGGAGACCCAGGAAAAATCAGCCACTGATGGTGGTGCAGGAAATACTTCTGAATTAAACCATTTCCGCTGTAGCCTTTGTAATGTTCTCAGAAGACCAGAGTTGTAAAAAATGAGTCATTCCTGAGCTTGAGTGTAACATTGGCTTGACATTGTTGACAAGGGATCACAAGGGATCTGTGTGGCAGTAGGGTAAACTATGTTTATTTTTACAGACGTGTATAAAAATACACATCACTAGAAAATCAAAGCAACAGTCACAACAGACCAAAGGCTTTCCATAGGAGACAGGGAGCCTAATTCTCTGAAAGCCAATGACCCCAGCTGCTATCGGAGCTGAGAACGTCACTCGCTGTCAAGACCTGACCCAGAAGAAAGGAAATCAGGGCTGCATTTCATTATTTCGGCACTACGGACTTCAACAGCTGCAACTAGGGTTAACAAACTGCAAGTCAACTTCCAGAGGCACAAAACGCATCAGCCCTCCCTCAGAATCAGGCACATTTGTGTCCCTGAGAATCTATCAAAACCACTGCAAAAACAAGGTCCTTTGTATGTGGCTCAAGCTGCTGAAGTGGAAGAGACACCCTGAGTAAGCACAGGTCAAATGGGGTTAAGCTTTCTTTCTTCAAAGAGTTATCTGGAAAGGATTAGGAATCCAGCAGCAGCACTGGCCATCAAATGTGCTCAGGCGTCTCAGCTGAACTCATGGTATCTTCCAGCAAAAAGCTTGGGGTTTGTTCCTCTAAATGTATTCGTTCTTGTAGGTGTTTATGCCACTTACTGGCAGTTGACACTGGAAAAAACCCACACTTCTAGACTTCCATTTGTTGAAAAGAGGGAAGTTTTTACTGAAACATTTGCTGCTGTTTTTCACAGAAAAGAAATCAATGGTTTTCTACTGGATTGAAACTTCTGTTGGTGCAGCCTGTTGGCCGACTAGCTGGGTTCACAGTTACACCCCTGTTTCACTCTTCCTACGTGGCCCTGCAAGTTCTGAACGAAAAAGTTCTAAATCTTGAAACAGTCTTGGTTGTCACTGTAAAATTTCTGCCTCTTTCCTGCCCCTTTAAATAACTTCCAGCCCAGTATTTCACTCCAATTTACATCAACAGGATTTCAGGAGAGGGAGACTGAGCACTGTTTTGTCTTTTATGACGTTTAAGATGAAGATTTTACAGGTTCTTGTAAGATTAACAAAAAAGCTTTGTAGGGCTAACTAGGGGATTTGGAATACCTAGTTCCAAGAAACAAGATTTGAGGCAGTAATTTCCCAGAAGGTGGCTTGGAAATGCCCTCCGTGTGACACAGGAACCCCCTCAAATCTGGGAGACTCACATGGATGAGGTTTGTACAGCTTCATCTTCCCACAGACCACCTCGATGCTGACACAGCCCCTGCAGGAGCCCACATGCTGTTGGGAGGCAAATTTCACACAGTAGAACTGGAAAGCACTTCAGATCACACCATGAGATTTGGATTATTTTAATTTTGTGGTGTTTTTCTACTGAGATCTATTAATTAGGATCTTTGACTAGACTGGAGAAAAAAAAATCTTAGGAAAATAGACTCCAGTGAGCTATCTCAACTTAGATGGGCAAAAGAGCAAATTAGCCCATCGGTGACTTACATCTTCTTTTCCAATTGCATTTGCTCTTTCAAGGCTTGGGACTCTGTTCCATGTTTACCAAAATAAAACCTATAATATACTGAAATCAAAGTCCTTGTAAATGATTTAAGAAGCTGTGCAACAGTTTTCTTCTTCAAATAGTCACGGATTACACGGTTCTGCCTGTGAAAGTTCTCTGGAGAGAATGGCACAGCCTGCAAACGTGCCCTAAATTTCCAGCATGTTATTCTGCCAAGGGCAGGACAGTTTGGCCACAGTGCCATTCTCCTGCCAGAGGGCTGTAGTTGCTGTCACCCTCCTGGTCTGGGTGGAGCATTGGAATAGAGTCCCTTGCTCCAAAATGATCCTGAATCAAACCTGGAGCAGCAGACAGGAGGTATTCACCTCCAGTATTTTGGTTCGAGGCCTGTCCTGAATACAAAGACTTTTCTTTAAAATATAATGCTTGAATTTAGTAATGAATTTAGTAACTTTAGCACATCTTTAAAATTACTAGGCCAGTTGCCAATATACTCCCTCCTGGTGAGATGTACTGTACGGGGTGGTGTTACATAGCTTGATTACCCTAGCACAGATAAATCCTATGAGCCAATCTGTATTATCAGGGAAGAAGTGCCTGGGAAACAAAACCTTGAGCCACCTTCAGTCCCGCTGTAAGCACCTGCATCTTCATTTTCTTTGATTTTTTTTTTTCCAGCCCAGCATAGAAGCCTAATCAGAACTCCCTGTCCTCACTGCTTATATAACAACTTTCTCCACTCCTCCTCTCCTTCTGTAGGCTTTACATTCACAATAAAAAGACGATGCAAATATGCTTCTAAAAATGGAATTGCCTAGGCCTTGCTACCTGTTGAGGGGGTGTGGGGCAGTGTGAGACTGCAATATAGTTAAATCAACACATAATGTGCTTGGCACATTACTTGTTGCAATTTTATTTTCTCTTTCTTCCTCCTTGGACTCAGTGCCTCTACACATCTGACTCTTTTTAAGAATCCAGCGGGTGATTTTCCACATTCTTTCAGCTCTCAAAGTCAGATCACTGAAATGATTTTCCTTGAAGGGGTTTCATCCATATGGACTTTTGACTACCTTCTTAATCTGGTTTCCTGCCAGAATGAACAGTTTGGTCAAGGGAGCTCCCTCCTGTAGCAATGCAAGCATTGTAGGTGGGTGCTGGAAGGTGTCTAATTAGGTGTCTTCTGTGAAGTAACTGGAGGTGTCAAAGAAAAGAAATTGAGGCTAATCTTAAAATGGCCTGCACTGTCAGTAGCAAATGTGAGACAATCTGCAAGCTCAGATGCCTGCTTTCTTGTGAAAGGCTTAGTAAGAACATAGAAATTCAGTCAGTGAGGCAATGAGAAAGCCCCTGATGCCAGCAAACTGGTAAAGTTTATACAATATGCCTCAATCACTCTTGCTCTCTCATATTAGAGATGTAGAGCTTACAGTTTTGCAAGAGTCCTAGGAGACTATGTGGTTCTCAAGAAATTTAAATATCCACTAAAAGTAAATTGTCCCTAACTACTGCTTTCAGAGAGAGTGCTTCCTTCTCCTCCCTTTTCTCTTCATCTTACAAAACCAACATGGCCAAATTTATGATTTGTAGTGAGAGGCTCTAGTTTAAATTTAGAGCCATAGGAAGCCATGTAAACCTTCACCACAAGAAAAGCTGGCTGACACAGTCATCATGGTTTTATAGGGCAGCACCAAAGCTAGCATACAAAATATCCAGCGTTTCAAATAGCTCATTCACAAAATCTGTGTACTACATTCTGGAGGGAGTCAAATCCTGTTTGCCTTTTGGGAGTTGTCACATTGAAGCCAATTGGATTACTCATTTGTTTGAGGCAAGCAGGATTTAACCCTCCAAGAAATAAAACGGATTTGCTAAATGAAAGGGATTAGTTTATTCTATATAATGCTGTTTTTAGAAAAAAGTTAAAAAAAAAGACAAAAGGCATCTCTCCTCCCTCTCTTTTTTTTTTGGTGCAATATGAGCAAGAAGCTGAACAGGACTCTTCTGTGCATCTTAATTTTAGTTGCCAGCTTCTTTGCCTTGCCATGTTTAAATCTGCACGCTAATGCTAATGGATGCTTTTCAGCATGCAGGTCATACTGGGCTGAATTGTTTTTGTAGGGTGGATCTGCTCTCTTGCTTTGGTGTTTGAAACAGGGCATACTCTTTGGTCTCAGATCCAGACTAACTTGTGGTGGATTTAAAGTTGGACGTAGTTTCTGATTTGGCAGTGCTAGGGGCTGGTGAGCCAGCTGCAGGCTTTTGCCATTCTTAGGATGTGCTGATACTGGAAAATAGGCTGCCTGTGGTGTTGGCTGACAAGAGAACAGATCAAGTGTTTGACCTTCTCTTGAAAATGAAATGAAGCTTGCATTCAAGGTCTTAGTCTGAGTGAGCTCTGCATTTGGATTCATTCAGCACAGAAGAAACCTCTCTGGAAAAGTAGAGGCAACAGGTCCTGTTATACTAAAAGAAATTTCACCACCTGAATCAGTGCACATGAGAGAGGAATGTTGCCCTTCTATGAATGGACAACTTCTGCATGTCTGGAGTTAAAGAAATTGCAGCCACATTGCACTACGCCTCTCACATTTTGTAATCCTTCCTGAATACCCAAGACAGAAATCACTGAGCAGTCCTAGATTTCCATGATCTTCCTGGAAAATGCCCATGCTTCCAGGTGCATCCTCTTTCATGGTCAGTGTATATTGGGCTTCTGTTCATGAGCTCTGCTGCAGTGGTAGCAGCCCCTGGTTTGAGAAGCCGGGCTCTGTACAGGCAGTAGAAGACAGATCCA
This sequence comes from Psophia crepitans, assembly GCA_013399095.1. Taxonomy (NCBI): domain Eukaryota; kingdom Metazoa; phylum Chordata; class Aves; order Gruiformes; family Psophiidae; genus Psophia; species Psophia crepitans. The sequence continues at coordinate 220,819 of VWZZ01008519.1, forward strand.
GTTCACCTCCTCTCTGCTTTTACAGAAGCAGGGAGGGGCAGCCACTCAGAGACAGACCTGGTGGGTAGGGTGATACCATCCAGGATCACCTCCAGGCTGAAGGTAACCACCAGATTAAGACAGCTTGCCTGGTAGTCTCTGCATTTATACCCTTATATGGTTCAGTAATCTTCCCATTTTTTGCTAGAGCTGTATTCTATCATGAGTTTGCTCCTCTTAGCATTTATAGTCTGCTCTGAAACCTGGAACTCTGACCTTAAACTTGGAGCAGTAATTGTACCACGTGTAATGGAAATTCTCTATGGGGTAGGAATAATTCCTGAAAGAAACATTAGAGTTATGCTTCTTCTCAAGACGGGGCAATATTCAAATGAGTGAGATCAGTGCCTGGCTGAATTATAAGCACCTCTGTTTGAAAGACCCCACACAGATACAGAAGTGCTCTCTTCTGTCAATATCCATAACAGGAGTTTCACAGAGAGAGGAACAGACTGCACCCTTTCAGTATGAATGTTTCTGAATCTGATCAGTTTGACTCTGTTATTGATTGCAATGCTCTCTCTGAATTAGTTTTTATTCTTTTCCCAATTCAGAGAGACCCAACAGAGGAGTGGCTTCACAGTGGATAGTCTCTTCAATCAAAGCTCAAAAGTTTTGGAAGTTATGACAGTTCTTACGAAAGCCAAGATTCAGCGCAGGAGGAGAGAGCATATATGGGGAAGAGATTTACATGCACATTAGTTCTTTACATAAATCTGTCTCCCTCCTGAAAAACTGCTGGGAGCTCCACAGACCCAGGATACCCATAAGACACAGAGGGTGGAAGATTTATTATTTCTTTTAATACTTTAGCAATGATGTTATTTATCTGCCAAATGACAGACCTCTCGGTGGCAAGGATTTCATGTTCAACTAGACTGCCATTTGAAGTAGCCTGAAAAGTTTGCAATCTCCTATACAAATAAGAGAAGGAGAGACAAGTTTGCTCAGGAACAGCTGTAACCCATGAAGAGCAAGACAAAATCCACTCTGGTAAGGAGGTGCCCCTCTGAGTCCGGCTACTACAGCCTGCACAGCAGATTGATAACCTCTGTTTTCCCCTCCAGAAGGCCTCTGTTTTACACATGCTGGTACCAAGGAGAAGCAGAAGGCATTAATGAGAAGCAAGTGAGGTCAAAGATGAGTGTTCTGAAGGAACCGAATGATCAAACTATGCTGCAAGCTAAATTCAGGTTAGTGTAATAGATCCCTCGGACTACACCACTTCTTCATGCTGCTGCACAGGCAGACAAAGCCTAAGGCCTTTCCTGCTGAGGAACATACAGTGCAGGATTGCTTATACCTCTGTTGTACTAATTATTTTTGCCCAGCTGCTGCAGAAAACATCTGCCCTGTGATGACAGTCCAGGTTGTCACATCATCAGACAAAGTTTCAGGAAAAGGCAGGTTTCCTCCCATGAATCTCTAAACACCTCAGAGACAGAAGTGAAGAATTTTAGTTAGGAGAAAAGCTCCCATCTTGTCATGACAAGTATAGTGTTCATCTGTGGATCTTCCACCATTAGTGAGAGAAGGAGGCAAGAAAGGCTTGTCCTTGCTTCAAAGGAACACGGAAAGCACTGTGTGTGGGGGGATGCGGCAGCTGGTGGAAGCAAGAAGAGAGGCTCTGTAAAATGTGGGAGATGTTCTGATCTGCTGGATGCTGTAGCCAGTCCTCAGACAGTTACATGAGGAGAGAACCGTGCCCACCCACAGCCAGCATCAAGGGCGCTCCTGGGACAGGCTCTTGCCCCACTGAGTACTGACCATCCCTGCAGCCTGGGCAGGGGTCAGGCATTTGCGTCTGCAGGGTTTTCCTTCTCGGCTTGGCTGCCCCGAGGCACAGAGGCACCAGCCGCTGTACAGGCAAAGCCCTCTTGAAGCCTGCTTCATCGACATTCAAAGCCAGACCTGGGCGATGCTGCCTGGGGTTTGCATTAAACTGTTTACTTTTTCTGCTAATCTATCAGAAGACTTTGCCAAGGTATCCCCAAATGCAGCACAAATGCCTGGTATTCTTGGACCTTACTAGTGTCCTCAGCTCCTGTAAATTACAGGAAGGGTGAGCAGCACAGAGTATGCATTATCTTCTAAAGAGGCTTTTTATTATTGCAGTGCCAAGCTAGGAGAGAGCATGAAAAGAGAAAAGCAGGCAGTGACTATTATTTGAGTTGTTGTACTGTTCAAGGCTTGAAAAGGGTTGCTCTGAGCCATTGTCAAATGACCCCTGCTTTCAGTGCGGCGTGGTGGATATTCCCTAGTTTAGAGCTGCTGGGCTGAATCCAGCAGTCTTTGAGAACAGGGCTGCTGTGAGGAGTGACATGCAGCTTTTTTCTACGCCAGAATATCAAGACAGGAGTAGTTTAAAAAAAATAGGTCAGAGTATTTCTATTTTAAGTACTCATCAAGAAATAAAGAGGTGCAGGTTGGTTCTTCTGGTTTGCATTTCAATGTTTGTGAAGAGTGTCATGGTGACAGTGCCAGAGCTGAATTGGCAGCCTCAACTCCAGGGCACCCTCTGTGCGGTGAGGCCACCTGAGGCCCAGTGGTGCTCCTGGGGAGAAATGGTACGCTTAGGAAAATGTTCGCAATAGGCAATAAATGCTCTCACAGTTTTTGCTTGGTTGATGTTAAGTATCTGCCAGGCTGCTCTGGAACAAAATAAAGCATGGTATCAGATCAAATTCACTAATAGCAAAATCCTATTAACTCTGCATTTTCTCACCATACATAGGCTAGTCATGGGATGCTCGGTAACAGTAGCCTCATTCTGCAGAGCAGATCTTATTTACATTCTTGGGGCCAGACACTCAGTTGATGTAAGTAAGTGTATCTCCAAGTTGTAGCTACCCTGATTTATACTAGCTGCAATGCTGACCCTCTGTTAAGTGCACTCATTACAATTCTCTAGAATTTCTCTTGCTAGAGGCTGTGATAAAAAAACATTTTCTGGTGGTGAAAAGTCAGTAAACAGATCTGAGATGAAACAATCTCTTTGTGATTATGGTTATGCTTTAAGAATAACTTTGTTGTTCCACAAACATAACACATGGCCTGCCTAGGAGTTTTGAACAAAAATACTTGTGCACAATGATTACAAATAAAACAAGTGAATTGTTTCCACTCTTTAGCACTATTGTTATTCCTGACTTTAAATCTGTCTATCTATGTGCAATTCATCCTCCTAGGAGCTGCTGCTGATTACTTGCCTATTTCCTTCACTCACAGCTTGTAAGACCATCCCCAGGGCAATGCCTGTTAATTTCTAATTTACCCTGGTTTAACTAGCCTAGTTGTTCAGCAGCCCTTAGACAGACAGAACTTTCTGGACTTGCTTTTCCTCAAGTCAGCTGCAGTCAGGCTGAAGGTGAAGAGCCTGTAACCATTTGAGTGCAGTACCAATTCACAGGCCTGTGCCTGTACGTTTGCTGGAGCTGGATGGTGTGGCAGGGGAAGATGATGTGTCCCTGGTGGCAGGGGAAGATGTGTGCCTGGTGGCAGGCCAGGGGCAAACAGCCACTCCAGCTTGCACAGAACAGTTCCTCCTCCTAGCCTGAACTAGTCTAGTTTTCCATAGAGCACTGGCATTGTTTCAACCTCATCTGCTGTTCCCGAGAGAAATGGTGAACCAGCAGTCTGGCGACCATAGACTTGTGTGTCCCCACAAGGGGCAGCAGCAGGACAAACACCCTTGGCCCACCTGGCCTGGAGGTGGTGGGTCTCACCCAGACTGCTGGTGAGGAGCTACACAACAGCCTATGGCAGTGATGGGCAGACCAGGAGGAGACTGGCAGCATGCTTGAGCTGCTCTGAGCATTGGGATACTCAGTGCCTTTGGTGCCTCATTGCCTGGCAGGATGCTCCCTTCCATTTATGCCCCGTTCTCCCAGAGACACATGCAGGAGAGACTTGGACATAGACCCTGCAAATGCCAGATACTGTCCCATCCAAATCTGTTATTAATATCCTGTGTTCCTTCCTACCCACCCTGCTGAAGCACCAGTGCCTTTTCACACAGCTCAGAGCCCGCTCCAGACCTACGGAAGCCATGCACGTGAATGCCTGTCAGGCAGCTTGATATGCAAGGATCTCACCTTTGGAGCATGGGCTGTCAATCTGCTTGTCTGGAGGCCGTTTCCCTTACTCTGACCTTAACAGGGAGCATTGCCAATAATCACCAAAAATTTCTTGTGGAGCTACCAAGCAGGTGGCAGAAGCAGACCCTTTGTGAGGAACACACACATATATTCATAAGTTTTCAGAAAGAAGAGAGAGTTAAAATCAGCAGCAGACATTATTACTTAAGATTTCCTCCCTGGATTTCTAACTTGATGGTATGTAATGAAAAGAGACTTTGTAAAACAGAAGAAAAATAATTAGATCCCTTAAGTTTTTGCATCTAAATTGATGCAGACACTATAAACAAGTATTAGTCTACGAACTCCACAGACATCTGCAATTTCAGAGCCACTTCAGGTTCTACTGATCACAGAATCCACTCTGGATTTTCATTAGAAGTATTAGCATTGATTTCTTCCTAAACCTCCATCTAGTTGCATAAGGGAATAAATCTAATATTTTCTTTCCCTGTTTTGGGTTTTAGTCCTTCCATCATGCTCATGGAGGTATTATTTATTTGTCCGTATAAGAACCTATAATTAAAGTACAGATTGATTACACAATGTGTGACATAGCTGCAGACTCTATGCATTGCAAGTCAAGTTTTCAACCTAGGGAGTATGACACAGCTGAGACTGCATATGGCTTAGTGTTACATGGGAAGAATTTATGGGAGATACTTGGAAGCAGAAATCAGATTAAAAGAGAGAATTATTATTTTGTGCTTGCCTAGATACGAACATAAATAAGGCTGTACATAGATCTCCTGCATTAGTTGAGGAAAAGGATTATGAACACTTCCTCTAAGTGATGGCATTATTAAATGTTCACTTGATACGTGAAAAGCTTTATTCTGTGATTTAAAAAACAATGACATACTTATTAGGCCAAACTGACCTGTATTACTTTAAATGTTTGCCACATGCATGGAAAAGAATTAGAGTACAATTGAATATAGAGCCCTCAATTGGCATACAAATAGTTCTGAGTTCCTTCTTTGGGGTAAAGTCTCAAAAAATACCAGAGAGTGTAATCAATTTAACAGCAGGACTAACCCATCAGTAAAGCAGAGAGAGTATTTATTCAGGCACTGCAAACACATTTGAATATAGAAACATATTTCAGCCTCAGGCTTCAGGAAACGCTTACATAGGATGGGGAGAAAATGGCTGTAAAATGTCAGCTACCTGGATGGTCTTTTTATTAAGCGAGGAAGAAACCTGAATCTGTTTTGTGTGCAGATCTGGATTTACCTGTGTTATAAGAACTGATGGGAGTTATTAAGAAAAATGTAGAGGCTGAATTCAGCCCTTTTCCTGTCCATCACTTGCTGAGACTTTATTAGCCAGCATTGTTCACATCTGCTTACAGGGAGCACCCAGAGGAGCATGTGATCCAGCTGTTGCTATGGTATCTAGTGGGATTTTAAGAGAACAACAGAAGAAACAGTGGTAAGAACCCCTCCAGCTGACACCTGAGTTAAAGGGACATTGCCAAAAATGATGAGTTGAACATACTTAACCTTTATTTGTCAGATTTTTCCTCCAGGAATTGAGTATTTAGCACTCCAGTGAGAATTAAGAGCACCTGGAGCCTCGGGGGGCGGGGGGGGAGCGGAGAATAACAATACCAATAATAACATCATGCAATTTCTTTTTAAATGCCTCCTTAATTTAGCAGAATGACATCTGCTTTAAAATGAGCTCTGAAAACATTCAGTAAGCCTAAATCATCATCAGTGCAAGAGGACAGATACCTAGCCCATTGCAGAAATCAAAGTGTATATGAGGACACAACAGCTAGCACCTTGAACCAACCTTTCCTTGTCTCCCTCTCATTCCTGCCAGACTATAGATAATAGAAAGACATCAAAACCTTGCTCCCCAGATACTTCCCAAAGCAATACTACTTGCCCTAATGCCCTGCTGCTGCATTATGCATACAGCCTATCAGAAAAAAATGACATACAGAATGAGGTACACACAAAAATCTATTTTGGGGACTTTTCCATCTTCTTCAGACAGAGGTTTTCTAAGAGCTGTCAACCAATAAGCAACGAAAATCCAATGAGTGTTTGTTTGGCTGAGCACAATACTCAGCCTGTTATGAGCCAGCCAGCAATGTGGAGCCTGCAAAGCCTCAGGAAACTGGGCTTTCCCCCCATATCTGCTGGTACTTCCCTGCAGTGGGTCGGTCAGAAATATCAGGATTACTGTTCTGGCTCGGTTGCGTGCCTGTGGCCAGCCAGGCTCAGCCTGTGATAATATGTTCTGTGAAAGTGAAGATGTATGGAGCATCCCTTGCTCTGGGCCCTGGGAAGACATCCATGGGTAAGAAAGCACCTATTTGAAATGACATTATATTTGGTCATAAAATGACTGTGAAGCAGCTGTCCTTGCTTCTGGGGAGGTTTTCTGTTTCTGCCCTTGAAGTCTCAGGGCTACTTTCTATGCCTGAACACTAGCCTACAGCCACCCAACATGCTCTGAGGTGGATGGACTCTGTTGCAAAAGCCCAACAGAGGCCAGAGTGATGAGCATCCAGGGAGCTCAGTCTGCCATGTTGCTCTACCCACCTGCCCAGGGAAGGGTACAAATTTCCCCACTGAATGCTGGTCCTTCCCCTCTGCCATGGTGTGGTTGTGAGTGACTGTAGTAGCATCCAGGAGAGCCTACAGAACTTGCCTCTGCGTGGTGCCCTGGCCAAGTTCTTGGGAACCAGTATACCAAGGAGTGCCACTGTCCCCCAAGCTGGGAAGAGCTGAGCTTTGGCATTTGACCTAGTTGTGGATGAAGCTTCAAGTGAGGCTGATTTTGTCCTGATCTTCTTCCATTTCTAGCACTAGCCTTGATGATGATGACCTCTGAGACCCATCACCATGTTCATTGTGTAGCTGCAGAACTACTGTGTATTTCTTACAAGGACAGAGGACCAGACATGATGCTAATGAAAGAACAACACATGCAGTGTTGAAAATTATCAAGGAGTCTGATTTCCTGACTTGAACACAGATAGTTTGCTCTGCCAAAGCTAGGAGAGGGCTTAAAACCATATTTCTTCCCCCTGGCTCCTTTTGAATATTACAGACTTCATAAATTAATCAGGAGGATACTTGGTGTAGTAGGTGGAGATATGAGAGCCTGTTTATGTTCAGCAGGAATGTAAAATGCTTTGTAAAACTAATCTATAAAACAAAGACTTGCAAGAATTGTATGCAGTTTAATAGCTCACTTATACAACCTGATGATAAAATATGCATAATCCAATAATATATGGCCTTTTTTCCCCTGACAGAATATGAACAATTTAAGATTTTTTTCTCAACCACAAACTTCTTGCCATGACCCAGTCAAATATTATCATCCTAGAATGTACTACCCTGCAAGCCAAACCAGGAGACATCCCACTCTGCACAAGTAGTCCCGCTATGCACAGTAGGGCTGGGCTAAGGGCTTGGATAAGAAGAAGTGGCTCTCATATGCTTCCAAGATATTTCATATAACTGACTTCTGAAAGTTCATCTGCCAATTCCACAGTAAAAGAAGGCTGTAACTTTTAGTAACACGGAAAGAGGCACTTCATGACAACACTCCTCAGTTCAGGAGTGCCAACAAGCCAGCTTATCAAAATGCTGATAAAGCAGCAACAGAAAAGAAGTTTGGGAATTCTGCTGAAGGGCTGTTCAGCGCACTGGTGAATGGAGCGAGCAGACGGCAGGAAACTGCAGTCAGTGCGGCTGCTGCCTAGTGTCTGCCTCTCACTCTGCCCCTAACCATTCGACCTCTCTTCCTCTGTGTCAGGCACTAAACTTTGTTTGCATGCTTCTTTCTGTTGATTCCCACAGAATACTAATGTCTGTCTTTTTCCTTGTTTTGGTTAATTGTGGTCATCTGGGACAAAATCATGGCCTTCCTTCAGAAAGGGAGAGCTTTGCCAGGGACACTACTGGACGTGGCAATTTGTCCCTGATATCCAGTTCTTATCTTTCTTTTTTATACAGAAGCTATTTAATTGCACTATTGGTATCACAAATAGCTATTTCCAGTCCATTTTTTTTTACTCTGTCTACGTATTTTTGTATCTTTGCCTCAACTTTCTTTGCCTAAAACTTTCAACAACCAGAAGTGCTTTTCAAAAAAAAAGGTATTTAAGCCATGAGAATTTTCTCTGCCTTCTGCTTCTGTACATCCCATGGACTTCTCCTTCTCTTCCCACATCTTATACATCTTTCTGTTTGCACTTTTGTGCTTCTGCTGCTCAGCCTGTGTAGTAGTGTGATCTTACTTCTGCTACAGTTCTTAGTCCTTTCCTCCTGCCCCTTGCCATCCCACTTGTCTTCATTCCCTACCTGCCAGCTCTCTACATCACTGCCTGTGCAGTAGGCTCCTATTGCCATTTCCACATAGGCAGCGAGAGGTTACAAATATATCTATTGATCCGATCAGCTCTTGAGTGGCTGTTCGGCTGCAGAGATCTCAGACTCATTATTCCAATGGGTGTGTGGAATAGAAACCTATTGACATGGGAGAATAGGAAGGTCTAGACTGGCACGAGCAAATTAGTCAAGCGTGACACCATGCATGCCTTGTATGTCCCCAAACGTACTTTCATGTCTATTTTAAATTCCTATTCATTGGGAGACCAAAGATATTACTCTCTATAAACAATTTGCTTGGAAAACATCCTTTGTAGTCTTGCTGGTTTGAACATCGGATGAGTTTGAACACTGCTCATTACTCTAAATTATTTCCTTAGTTATATTTTTATTAAGATGCCCAGAGTGTCTTGAGAATGAGGTAGGTTCCCAGGAATTAAAGATTAACACCAACAGGGTTTCCCTGGAGATTTCAGAACACGAAAGGGCAAATTGCTGGTGTACAGAAGGCAAACTCCTGTTATGGCAATGTGTCCACAGCTGTTACGAAGTGAGGCAAAGCCTTGCAAAGTGCCGTCAATAAAACAGACAGTAAATCAAGCTTATGAAAGTCATGACTGGTGGAACTACATTAAAATGTTATCTGGGAAATGTATGACAGCCATGGATGAAATAACTTGTCTCAGGAAGGCGAGTGGGAGCAGATTGATTTGATCTATTGAGAAGCAGGAAAGAAACACGGAATATTGATACTTTGGGAACTGTCTATGGACTAAAAGACAGTGAGAGACAGATGCAAAACAATGTGTAGTGGCAACACACATAAGGCTCTGTTTAAAAGTTCTTATGTGACATAAATGGAAATGATGTTTTGTGAAGAGGCTTGTTCTTCTGAAAAATCCCACTCTCTTTTTTTTTTTTCCTGCATTTTATACTTTCTGGAGCTCATAGTGTGTTTTGTTTGCCAAATGTTCCTACCCATTGCCCAGTGAGAACCCATATAATTTTTTTTCAACACAGAGAGCAGGTGATATTAAGAAAGGATTCTGAGCATGATGGCAGGGAAGTTAAATTTGTTGAATCTTTGTACCAACTTTCACATATGGTTTTCAGAATTAGCTCCACTAAAGATATACTTCTGTTTGGAACCTAAATTTCAGTTAGTTTCATTTACAATAACTAATGGCTAAAAAGATAAATAATAAAGTTAGTAAGTCCAATTATTCTCTTTATAAATACTCTAATTAGGCCTGAAATCTGGTAACTGAATGTGGTGATTTACTGGAAAAGTAAACGGGCAGCTGCCTCATTTATCAGAAACAAATGATCCTTCCCCAGTACTTGCTAACTTCCTCTGAAAGCTGTAACTGTTGCTGTTTTGCAGCGAGATACTCTGAATACAAAGAACAAAGTATAAATGGCTGTGTTCCAAGCACACATGGTGGTGGCTCTGTTATGAGCTAACTACACACGATGTGAGGCAGTGTTTTTAAGGAGCCGTAGTGACTTTTATTAGACCGATATAATTGGAAAATCTGGCAGATTTTCTTCAAGTTTAGAATAAAAGCGGTTGCCCTCAAAGCTAAACACAGGCTGAGAACAATTGCTGTGCATTTAATTTCCAAACCTCTGTAAGAGTCGTTGTTTGACATTGACTTAAGATTTGCAGGTCTGTGATAGGGAATTAATTTAAGGTCCAAATTTGAGTGTCTGCCTGACATTTCTGCATGCAACAGTTTTGCTGCCTGGCAACCGTTGTAATCTGCAGGCATTAATTGTACATGTGATATGCTGTTTTATAATGACCATTTATTGTACAGCACTTAAAGTATAAAACGTACTCAGCTGACACAAGAGTACTGTGGTTCCAACCCCAAAGAACTCACGCACCTTTAAAACTTATTCCTTAGCCTATAGCTATGACTAAACTGCCTTTGTTAGCTGGGTTTGAGTTCAGGCTTGTTCCTCAAGCTAAATGCTATGGAAAGCTATAGAAATCTGCAGAAACAAGACCAAACTGGAAAGAACACAAATTAGAAGAGGGAAAGGAGGGATGTGCCAATGAGCTCTGTAACCTGTTTCTTCCCTGGAGGGTGCCTGCAGTGCACTACCATGGAGAGTTCACTACTCTGTAAATACAGACATTTCAAAGATGTTGCATTTTGCCCTCGGTTACTGGAAACCCCTTCTAAAGCAAAGGAGTCATCCATCCTAAAAGCATTAACACTGGCAGATCCAGTCCAAGTTCTTTGATCAAATAGTGACAGCCCAAAATACTACTCTGAGTGGCGCCAGTTCGATCCTGTGCTTCAAGGGAACAGCAAAGCACCATTATTTGCATTACACATTTGGTCCCCAGGCTGCATTAAGCCCTTAGAAAAGGCTCTCACAGTTCATATCCCTAAAAGTGGTAGATGAAATAAAGAGAAACATGAAGGACAAGGGAAAGAAAAGAGCTCTACCAAATGAGAAAAGACATATTAGACTTTGTTTCTCCTGAGAATGCTATCTGCCAGGTTGGTAATAAATGATGGCGTTCAAATACAGATCTCCTCATTTAGAGTTCAGGCTGTGCAACAGCACTTAGCTAACAGATGTTTCTGACTGTAAAAGGACACTATTGTCTGTAGGACTTGCATGCTCCAATGGTATCTAGCCATTAAAATCAAATTATAGAATCAGGAAGAACCAAATCTCATGTAGCAACATCTGTAGATGCCCCCCAGAAGTGGGGCAAGAGCCATTTACAGTCATCCCACTTGTCCTAAGTGCTGTATCATATTACACCAAGGCTTTCTGTAGATGCTCAAAGCACAACAAGGAAACAACAAAAACAAAGCAGAAAGAAGGCAGTAGAACTTAAAAAACTGTGTTCAGCAATGTCTGCTCTTTACAACAGTCACTGTTACGTACACTTACTCATCTCCCCTGTTTCTTTTGAGTCAAAGACTAAATCAGATTCAGCCAGAAGGTGGCCTAATTAGATTGCTTTTATAGTCAAGGTAGCACCACCTGGAGTCATTTATGCTATAAATTGTAGGAGTTCTTTCATGACAGAGTACTACAGTGATGATGAATAGGAAGAGGCAGAGCTGAGTGACTTTAGAAAACAAGAGAGAAGGAATCAGAAGACCATGGGAGACTTCTGAGGCTGCATCTCAGTGGGTTTTATGAAACAACTTTATATATCAAAAATAAGAGGGTATGTTAGCAGAAAACATCAGCATGGAGAGTGTTTATGCTTTATGGCTTCAGCATTAAATTTTAGGGTCTAAATATGCCTTCATTTTCAAAACCAGGGGAAAAAAGGGAATGGTTTCTCAGATATGTGATATTTTTAATATCAAACAACACTGCTATATGGATATCTTATCAAAATTCCTGGATCACATGTAGTTCCTGGCTCTTCATTTCTCTGAGAAGGTTCCAGTATGACACAGGAGCAGAGGAGACAGTCTTTGACTCTTACTGCTGCTCTTCAGAGGTATAGAAGCACTAAGATGTTACACAGAAAACCCCTCAGCAGGGACTGGTGATATGGTGTGGCCAACTTTAACCACTTTTGCACAGTCCAATTTAACAAGATCCTGGCATTTAATATTGTCTGAAAATAAGGCCTTGTTTAGATGTATCTACAGATGCGTCCAGAAATCAAGCCGATATTGAAAAAACATACTCTCCAGGAGCTTTATTCACAAAGAGCTCATGCAAAGCCCAACTGTCAGAAGTCTGACACCTGGAAGAGCACAATGGCAGCAGAGATGTGCAAGTTAGCTACTCTATATGTGAAGCAGGTATGAACTAGAAAATTGAGGTAGGTACAGGACAGCATCTGGAAGAAAGAGAAAGGCACAAATGTAGGAGTGTGTCTGAGAACGGAGTAGAAAGTACCGAGACAAATTATTTCAAGTGCTATTTTTTTATTAAAAAACCAACACAGCTATAGATCAGAGAACTGAAATTCCATGTACAGGATATGATTTGCATAACTCAAGTTTCCAAGTGATGGAAGTATGAGATCTTTTTTAAGATTCACAAGAGCTGTATGACCCTGCTACACCTTCCATGATGTGGCAGATGATCATCCATCATCCTAGGCAAGAACAGAGTTCTGCTTTTTGCAGTGTGGGAGTTGATTTGGATGCCTGGGAAATAAAATCATGTAATACTTGGGGAAGCATTTTCAACATAAAGTTAACTTTCTTTCACAGAGCAGTAATGATCACGAAGATGACGGTGAAAGCCAAACTGTGCAGCCTGTATCAAGACACAGTGGTGAGATAAAGAATGAGCCCGGAAGAGGTGGATTTTGAGAAAAATGAGGCAGTTTTTATATGATCAGGCTTCCTATGCAGTAAATGATGCGGTCATTTGAAAATTATTTTTAAAGAAAATGGTGCAAATTAGATGTTTTGGTATTTTTCTTTTGATTCGATTTCCCTTTGCATCTCCACTGCTAAATGTTATATAGTTTGAAGCAAATAATAGTCAGTTCCACCGTGTTCGCCAAAGGTATTGCAAAGCACAGAAGAGTTGTCATGGAGACAGAAATTCTTAAGTGAAGCAATAGAATCCCTAAAATATTTAAGCAACACTTGCTCTGCAGGACAAACATGAAGTAGTATATTTGCGACAAGAAGCTATGTTGGAATTTCTCATGTTGAAATTGAAAAAGAAAATAAACCAAAACCTATCTCAGGAAATAAAACCAAGTAGCTGGTAGATGTGTTTAAATGAGAAACAAACGTGCACAGCCACTTTCATGTCTACACAAGGGCATATAAGCTTGTCACAGAAAAAGCAATAAGCATAGCTACATCTGTGATTTTCACCTGCTTCCTAGCTGAAGTGGTGCGACATGTCTTTTCTGATGAGGAAAGCGGGTTTCTCCGGGGGTTCAAACAATCAAGAAGAATGAGCTTTATTTTCATTTTGTCTGCCATTTCTTTTTGAGTGACTGCTTAACTTGCTGAATTGGTGCAGTGAATTGGTAGTCTGCAAAGACACAGGTGTCTTGTGAGAGGGCCCTAAAAAGGTAGCTCAGATCTACAAAAATCTAATTCCTACCTAGTGTTGTTTTAATACCAACCCTTCTCAGACCTGAAATAATACAAGGAGCAGCTGCCAAAGACAATCTTTTGATCTTTTCCATCATGCTTAATTAAGCTAACTTGGACCTGGTAATTGCATCTACAAGCAACAGCGATGTGTTTTGTGGGACAAAAATTGGATAGCTGAACTCAAAGCATACCCATCAAACTGTCTGTGACCAACACGGCTGGGAGGTATTATGAAACAAATTTTGACCAGGTTTCCATCTTTCCTGTTACTCCTGGCCCTTATTGCTCCTTTCTGACAGGTTTCTTCTTCTCTTCTCTTTGTGTGATCTAGTAATTTCCTCTCCTCACTTTGCAAGAGTCAGAGGAAAGGAGAAAATCACTGGCTGGAAAAAAGAAAGCAGAAATGGAAATCTGAACAGATGTCTCAAGCGAAACTCCCATGGACCTTCAGTGGGATATCTGCCCAAGTAAAGGAGCGTGGAGAGGGCAGGAAATGGCCTAGAGAGATCTTTAAAATATTGCAGAGCTTGTAGTTAATTCAGATTAAGTGTTCCTGGGGACGGTTTGTGGTAATGAGGAGAATGTACTGAAGGTGTAGGAGGGACACATAGTTCCTGCAATATCGCTGCTTTCCCAGGCTCTCCCAAATGTCATTTTGAGAACTATATGTTTAAACCCTCAGGAGAACACCAACAGGGAAATAAAAAGGCTCAGTGTGAGATAATTTATGGCAGGCCGAATACCACAAATTTATCCATTTGGCCTTACAATAAATCCACCCACTGACTAAAGGGCAACAAAGATAGTGAAGGGGCTAGAGGGGAAGACATATGAGGAAAGGCTGGTGTCCCTTGGCTTGTTCAGCCTGGAGAGGAGGAAACTGAGGGGAGACCTCATCTAGGCCTACAGCTTCCTCAGCAAGGGGAGCGAAGGGGCAGGCGCTGATCTCCTCCCTCTGGTGATCAGCAATAGAACCTGAGGGAACGGCATGGAGCTGCAACAGGGGAGAGTTAGGTTGGGTTAGGGTTAGGTTCTTCACTGAGAGGGTGGTTGGGCACTGGAACAGGCTCCCCAGGGAGGTGGCCACAGCACCGAGCTTGGCTGAGTTCGAGAAGCATCTAGACAACATTGTCAGTCATCTACTCTGACTCGGCTGGTCCTGTGTGGAGCCAGGAGTTGGACTCAATGACCTTTATGGGTCCCTTCCAACTCGGGATACTCTATGATTCTGTGATTCTCTATGACTAATGCAACTTGTTGAAGTTACTGATAAAGGATCCCTGCATTCCCTGAAAACACAAAATGGTTAGAGGGCTGCAGCTCTGACAGCTAATATCCACAGCATGCATAATATAAATGCCTCACCACTTTCTGTTGCTAATTGACAGAGAAAAGAAGGATATGGTCAGTATGTAAAGGTTCCTCATCTGATAACTGGCCTACCCCCACACAAACCACTGATAGCTGATATTTGTCACCTGGTGCAGGGGAATCTGGGACACTGAACTTGGCACACCTTGGCACCCCCATGTAATTTTGCGTCCTCTCTTAATCCTGGTTTCCTGCTTCTTCTCCCTTCTGCAGCAAGCTCCAACTTCCTCTTCCTGTTTTCATGGCTCTCAGTGTTCAAACCTTGCCTGTTTTCCCTTTATTATTCCCAATGAAGGCTCCTCCAGGTCTCAAACAACGTCAACGGAGTTTACAATTCCCAGTAGCAACTTGCTCCTTCTCTCTCTTCTTCACATGCCAGACTTCTATCTCTTCTTTATTCTTATTCTGCTTGATAATCTGTCTTTCAGAAAGCATTTACAGCAATGCTGATACCCCAAAATACATGAGTGTCTCAGCACTCATTCTGTTATTTTATGGAAGGTTCCTACAAGTTTGAAAAGGAAGTGGTTATCTCATAACTCAGGGAACTGACTGGCTTTTTAAAGCACTGACCTCTGTATATCTGCAGATTAAATGCAAGGATCTACTTTTTGAGACATGTACAGTGGGGCTTCAGGGTGAACAAGTGAGCAATTATAGAGTGACTTCATCAGTGTATCACTGTTATGGGTCCTCTGGACTGCTAAAGTTGTCCAAGAGTAGTCAGGGTGCATTTTGTTCTGGGTACAAAGGCCTTCCTCTCCCATGCACTCCTGATGCTGTTCTTGCACGCTGGGGTCTGCGCAACAGACGAGCAGGATTGCCCTGTTCACCATCAGCCTTTATTCCACAAGGTTAGTCCAAGTAGTGGCTGTGAGGGTGACAGCCCTCTGTCCTTGGGACGTGCGGCACAGACAAGCCACCACACTCTGAATCAGGGTCTGGATTTCACAACTCACTCACATGAGTCTCTGCAGTCCTTGCCCAGCCTTAAAGTTGATGGAGCTTTTGAGCAGGGTCACACTTTGACTGAGCTAGCTGTAGCACAAAGATGGCACTACTTCAACAGCTATACAACTATTAAAAACTTTTCATTAATTATCAGGCCTACACAACACATCCAGCTCCCACAAAGCACTCTCTTCTCTACACATGCAAACACTGTAATTTTTGTATTGTGCTGATTCAGTAATGGATCATTTGGTAATCATTTATTAACTGAAACATTTGTGTCCAACAGCAGCACAGTGTCTCATCTCTGCACCTTCAGAAACCCTCAAGAGATGATTAAAAAGCCCCAAGCCCTCAGAGATGTCAGAGTCTGGGAAACCCTTTGTTTTTAATGAAACTAAAGATGAATCTTTTCCCTGAAATGCTCAGCTTGTTCTGAATGCCTGTTTAAATCAAATACAGATATGCTCCATTCTTTCTGCAGAGCCATTTGCTTGCTCAGAGACAGAGAAAAGAATGTTGCAATGTAAGTGCATGCACATCTCCACATAAAACAAACCCCACACCGAGGTCGGCAATCAGACGGGTGTCCCAGAGGATGAGGAGGTATTTTAACAATGCTACTGTCTGTTGGAAGAGAAAGAAGGGGAGGAAGTGGAGAAGGCATGGGGGGCAGAAAAAGGAGAACAGATTTTTCATTATAAGGATGACATTTACAAATACCATCCCCTTTGGGTGAGGCTACACTTAAGCTAGACAGCTCAGACAATGTTAAAACTGAGATGAGGCTTTATTTCTGAAGTGCTTTTCTTCTGAGGAACCTGAAACACTTTCAGAGAAGCATGAATTGAGCCTCACAGCAGCAGCGTGTATGCAGCAACAATTATTCTCCATTTAGTAGATAGGGTATAAGAATGCAAAGAGGTCACGTGAGTGGTTCAAGGGCGTAAAGGAAGTTTGTGGCACAGCACAGAAATAGAATCCAGACCTCTTGACTCTTGAACCACAAACTCATCCTTCTTCCCTTAAATACTGAAGAAGTTGAAAGCCACACAGCATCAAGTCAAAGATCTGAGCGATGCTTGCCTTAGATTTTGTAAGTATACACCTAAAATAGTATATGCATAGACAGGAAAAGATAATTACCTGGGGCATTACATAGTAAGTGTAGTATAAATGGCAAATTTGTTTTCTTCCTTGGTGTGCTGCTGGAGAGGGAGTCCCTGAGTTCATTTGTGTTCCCAGCTGGGAAAGGATTTCAGGAAATGGAGTTGGGAAAGGACAGTTAGTGCATGTTTGTTGACCTGGACCTTTCTTACTTCAATCAATGAGATATTTACATGAAAAATAAATAAATATGCCTAAGTGTTTTGTGCACTGATAAAGATGACGCTACAAGGAGAATGCAGGAGCAAAGGATCAGCTTTTTTATCTGCAGTAAAAGCTTCTACAGGACTTTAAAAAATATGTTAAATAAGAAGAGAAAGAAGCAACAAATAAGCCTGGAAAGATCGTTGCTTATTATAGTGTTTGAATGGAGACATGGCAGCAAAGATCATCTATTTCTGAGTGTAATTCTTCACTGTTAAACAGGAAAGACTACTCTCGAGAGATTTCTAAAACGAAAAGCTGCTTGTGTTTTCACTGGTTAATGCTTAAAATCTGTCCTCTGGCTTCAATTCACTAACTTAAAGCACCATACAAAGAAGGCAATTTTAGTCAAGTTTAA
Organism: Psophia crepitans; assembly: GCA_013399095.1. NCBI lineage: Eukaryota > Metazoa > Chordata > Aves > Gruiformes > Psophiidae > Psophia > Psophia crepitans. The sequence goes on from VWZZ01008519.1 coordinate 238,463, forward strand.
CCTTCTTTCACGACTAAGGAAAAAAAAAAACCAGTCATGTTTTCCAGTGTTGGATCACTGTGCAGGTTTGTGTGACACTGGCTATTTACTTTTGGTCTGAAACACGGCCCTTCACAGAGACTGGTGTGTGCTCTTTATTGAGATTATCTTTGAATTCCAAGACACAGCTGCATCTCCAGTACTGTTAGTTTGGTTGGAAGGCATTAGTCTCAAAACCAAGGAGAGACACAACATTTGCCTCCCCTAAGTGGTTAGTCCTGGGTGAGGACTAGTAACAGTAAATGAAAAGGAAGAAAAAAGGAGAGACCTCTTGCTTTTCTTTTTTGTTTTCTAGCTCTGATTTTTAAGGCCTATTTCTCTGAATGCATGTGTGTTCTGGGTCCTGATTTCTAGCTTCACTGTTTTACAGTGGTACTTTAAAAAAGACATAATAGATTCCTTTTGATTGGTGAGGTTCCTTAGTAAGCAGCCTATTGCACTCAGCAACTGACACACCAGATTAAACAAGACACCAATACTTCAAAGAAGTGTTCCAGCTCAGAGTTTTACAGAAAAAACCTAATTTCTGGGCAGTGCCTTGGACCTGGAAGAACTGCTTTTCATACAGAGGTAAAGGCAGACCTTCTTTTTGCGTCATTCCAAAGGAAAGGAGAGCTGCAGCCGGGCTGTTGTGGGAGTCCAGTCCAAGCCTAAAATCTGGATGCCAGCCTTCCTTCCCACACTGAAGCAGTTCCTGGTTTTGTCTATGCACATATTCAATAAGATACGGACCAACAAATGTGAAGGCAAGAGAATCAGCACAAGACCAAGCTACCAGAACAGCCACATCCATTAGACATCTCCCCAGAGCAGAATTGCCATCCTTCATTAAGCCGTGCCCATTACTTGTTATTATTACTGAGTTTATCTGACTTCATTGGGGTTTTTCAGTTGTACAGGAACACAATGTCTAAGGATTTGCTGGGGGATGGCTTGGATGCAATTTCAAATCAGAACTGATCTATGCCAGGCAAACAGGCAGTTGAGGATAATTTTTATTAAAGAGAAAATGCAGGGTCAGATACATTCAGGTAGCAGCTCAGAAAATGAAGACTCATGCATCACTGACTTCTGAAATGTTGTCTGTTTCCAAAGCCCCATCCTGACACTACACAGTGTGATTTGAGGGCTGTACCTTAGTTGTGCTTTTTCTGTGGGCTGTAGGTTAGAAAATAGTGCCTTTTGCTGCTCATAGTGATTCATACCTTCAAGCCCGATGCTCATTATAGTCCTCCAAGCAGGTGAACCTCTAAACTGGGATCCCTTGCAGTCTAATGGCAACATGAATTACTGGATTTACTATCAAGATGTTACAGGAAACTGATACAGGTGATTTGTACAGAGAAGTAATCTGCGCAGATGAAATAAACATGGAGTCGAATCTTTGTACCAAACTCATTGCTAACCTGAAACAAGCTTTTTGTCATGTTATCTGTTTCTAATGAGGGAAAATATAGTACAGGGCAGGTTTTCTAAATAGTATGTGCTTGTCTCTGTCTTATAGATAAAATTCTGTAGTTAAAAAATGGACTAGGATTTCACAAACTTGCACTGACAATCAGAAAGGAACTAAAGACACACAAAGAATGGTCTGTGTTCACAGCATTAAGGGGTATGTTCTTTGCTGTTGTGGTGTTGTGACTAAAATCACTAAGGTGCTGAAAAGGCAAAGGGACTTCCTTGCTGCATGGGTCTGTGCTTGCACCGAAATAATGGTGACATTGTACCGTGACACATCAGTATACTCAGAGGTAGCATTGAATAGGGAGAAAAGGTCACACTATATCTGATTCAAAACTGGTAGAAAAAAGTACCGCTGCACTCAGCAGAGGAGAGCCAAGTTCGTGGAACACAACAGCACTCCGACAAGCATTCATTCCTCTGTTAAAGTTGTTGCTGTTGTTTGGTGCAGTACCAAAAGAAGGGAAGAACAGGGATCATTGCCTGCAGGATTTTTATTTTTCACCTTAGTAGCACAATCCCATTCTTTTTAAAGATATTTGATTAACTAACTTTGTATGTAAAAGCCAGTGAATGGTATTTCACCTATGCCTTGCAGATTTAACAATCATTTTTGTCACATTAGTCACCCAGAAAAATCTTCCTTGATATTGCCATTGGGCAATATTGTTTCCATATCATTTCCAGAAGTTGCAGAATAGCTAAAATGCATCTGCTACCTGTGATTATCTTGATATGTCCTATTACTTGTATTGCAATCATGTCTAGGTGACCTGGCACAGACTGCATTTCTCCGGGCTGGCCGGTTCTTGACACAGAAACAGACTTACATGAAGGGTTCTGAAAAATGGAAGAAGAGAGAGTGAAGAAGACCACTGAGGCTTTCAAGCCCAGCTCCTCAGACTTCTTACCACAAAATGACACAGCAGTGTTTTCCGCTGTTACCATGGCATTCTGCAAACAACTCCGGCACACTAGCTAGAAATTAAGTGGGCAAACCTCTAGAAGTTTGGCAGTTTGAATAAACATCTGCGAGGATCTGGCTGGACTTGCGGACACGCTGTCCTTTTCGAAAGAAACCACAGAAACTGGCAGAGACACACCCCTTTTCTAAGGGCCTCTGCAGAGCCTAGAGGAAAGCGTATGAAGCAAATAAGATCTATATCCAGAAAAGGAGAGAAATGAGGGAGTGGTTGGAAAAAGTGTCCCATGGCAGGAAATCCTGTAAGTGCAGAAAGGTAGAAGGGAACAGAAAACAAACAGATGAATGGAGGAGACCAGAGACAGAGGTGCTCTCTATTCCACAAAGCAGAACAGGATGCATATTATATTGCAGATGACAACTGCAGTGCTTTATGTATCATGTGTGACCACACAATCACCAGCATCTTCCCAGGGAACCTCTCGAAGCCTTCCAGGCCTGTGGTCTTGGAGAAGGACAGGTTCTCCTGAAAGATACTACCAGCTGCAAGAGAAGCAGTGACCACAAAGCTGTAAGCTGAAGATACTATCTGCAGTTTGGGCAAAATTTAGGAGTTCATTTAGGAAACCACTAGGGGCAGAAAGAAGGAGAGTGAACCCTTCTAGAATATTAAATAATAAATAGCTGGAGGTGTCTGATCTTTCCAAGGCTATTCTTATTTCTATTCCAAAAGCTTCATATCACAGGTTATATGAGAGTTTAAATCAGCCTCTTGGGTTGGGCATTTTTTTTTCTGAATAAGCACTACCTATAATAAGACATATATTGCTTCAGGTAGTCCCTCCCTTTCCAGGAAGAAGCGCTGTTCAGAAGGGACACCCAGTGATCACAGTGACGCTGAGGCCATCGGTCAACCTCCTCTCCTGTGTGACTTGGCTGAATGTGGCAGTGTCAGATGTTTTGTATGTGTGCTCTTGTGCTCTTATGTACACATCCCAGTCTCAGCTGAGGCTGCAAGCAAGAATAACCCAAAATACCACCACAACAGCTGTCTTGTTGGATTTTATGAAACTGAAACCCAGGTGTACTGGAAATCTTCAAATAAAGCTTTTTCCCATAAAAGAAACTTCCAGATGCATGAACCCTGAGTGCTTATGAACAAGCAATGGTTGGCTAGTAAGCCTGCCCTTTTGATATCTGCCACTTGCCATTTGATTTATAATAAATATGTAGTAACTTGCTGAATACCACAGTAATTCATGAGAACATTAATGCATGCTTTGTTGGGAAAAGGGTGCATTATTTCATAGAAGGGGCACTATCAACCTGACCTCATATGTTAGCAGGGCTTCCTTCCCTGGCTAGACTGTTCCTGAATAAAAAATTCCAAAACCGACAGCAGTCCTTACTAAAAACTTTCATGGGTTCGACAAGCCAGTGAGTAAATGCTGTGATGCTCAAAACTACGTGTGACGCGTAGTATGTTAATTTTACCAGACAGTCAAGGAACCTCCTTTTACATGAAGCATTTCAAAGAAAACCAGGTCATTTGTTCCACAGGTGGCAGGATGCTGTGTGCAAATATTCTGCCTACATTTATGATCTTACAGTAAGGTGAAGAGACTTCACCTACAAAAAATTCACAAAGCTTTACAAGAGCTGTAACTGCTCACTGTGATGTGTTACACACTTTCCAATGGCTATAGAAAAAGGGGCATGAAGGGCCCATAATCCTAAGCAAGATTTGTATACCACCTAAACTGCTCAAGATAGATGTCTAACCAGTTAAAAGCCTCCAGCACTAGAAATGGAAACCCGTGGTCAGTCTGCTGCTCTGCTTGGGTACTCTTGCCTTTAGAAAGCTTTTCCTAAATCTGAAGTCTTGCTTGCTGTAGTGCAGTCCCATTGCTATTTGCCTTGCCCACGACAGACAGGAAGGACACGTGATTTCCTTCCTCTTTGCAGCAGCCTTTTTTGTATTCAACAACTTCTATTCCCCACTCAGTCCCCTCTTCTCTGGGTGAACACATACCCTACAATCCTTTCCAGACTTCTGACTGACCTTGCTGCACTCCTCTCACCCCCTTCCAGCTGGGCTCATCTCCCTGGTTATACAGGGCCCCAGCCACTGCTTGCTCCTCCAACTAAGGCACTGCTGATGCAGAACCAAGCTGAAGGATGACTTCACATAACTTTCAGTCCAGTATCCCAGTTTGTGCAGTGTAGTCTTAGCTTTTTTCATTATATTAGTGATTCGTGTTTAGCCTGTGATCCTCACAGATCTTTTTTTGTTTCCTTCTGCAGAGCTGCTATCTCACCTGTTGTTCCTCACTGCACTCTTGTGCTGCAGACTGCCCCTGCATGACTGCTGAACCTGATACTTGATGGGTTTTCTGTAAGAGCAGTTCTACAGTTTGTTCAGTTCTTACGGTTTGAATCCTATCCCCCAACATGCCTGTAGTCCCTCCCACCCAGGGCTGCGCGGAGATTTAAAAAGCAGACTCTATGCATCATCCACGTTATTAATGGAAGTAATGAACAGTGCCAGGCCAGACAAGACTCCTGGGGAACTCAGGACCGAGAAGCTCAGTTTATCTTTCTATTTTGACAGCAAATTGTCTGCAACTACTGAGCCTTGTTTCCAATCAGTTTGATACTCACTTTTCAGTTGGCTGTATTTCTCTTCCTTGCTTACATAAAGCTCTGCCAAAAGCCTTCTGAAAATCAAGATATATGGCATTTACTGCTTCTCCCTGTCAGCATGGTAAGGATTACCTCATCAAATGATGAAATTAGATGGTTTGACACAGTCTGTTCTTCAGAAAGGCATGGGCTTTTTTTCCTCTAAGTACTTATGAATAATGGCTTGAGTAAATTTTCCAGTATTTTTGCAGGAACTGAAATAAGCTGATCTCTCTATAATGCTCTGACTCTTCTTTCTCCCTTTTTTAAAGAGAAGTATTACATTTGCCCTCTTTCCTTTCTCTCTATCTCACCTTTCTTGAGAGAACCACAAATGGTTCTGAAATTACATCAGGTAATTCTCCAAGTATTCTGGGTTATAATTCATCAAGCCCAGTTAATTTGGTTATAATCAGCTTCTTTATGCCCTTTCCAACCCATTCTCTCTTTATCCTAGGTGCAGATCGTACTCCGCTGTGGTGTCGGTTGTGTTGGTTACCTGCCTGCAGCTGGCTCCTGAAACCCCTGAGACAAAAACAGCACATGGCTTTCTCAGTAACGTTTCCCCTTTCTGTTCATAATTAGCTATTTCCCTGGGATTTGTGTCACTCTGAGTGTACCTGCAGAAGTGTTTCTTGTTGCCCTTTAGGGAATTTGCTCATGGTACCTCATTTTGTGCTCTTGCTTTTGTGTTTCAATCCTATATGCTAGTGCCATGTTTGCATACTCATCCTCAGTAATCCTCTAGCTTCTTAATACCCTCTCTTCTTATATCTTCTTAATATCTTCTCTTTCTTAGCAGCCTTTCCCTTACATCTGCCCAGAACAGGATCTTCCCAACCAAAACTCTGGATGTTTTAAAATATGCCTTCTTGAGGTCTATACTCCTTATTTTGCTGTCTTCCTTCTCCTTCAATTTCCAAAGGAACACCATGAAAGCTGGAAGCCGTCAGCTACTCTGAAAATGAGACTTTAACTGTGTTTTTATTATTTTGATCACAAAGCCAGCATTTTAACGGTACAGCAAGAAGAGTTCTAGGCCTCCTGTTTCTTCAGCATTATTGTAGAGACATTTTCTGCCAGACTGCATTACAGTACGGATGCCTCTCAAGATTTCTTATCTGTGTGTGGTATCTGATGCAAGGTGCACAGAGTGCTTTTGAAAGTTTTCAAAAACTGACAGCATCTCCAGCTGCTAAAGCGTCTTGTGCTTCTAGGCCCCATCAGGAGAAAATAGTCTCATATCATCAGGGTTTTCACAAATGCTAGAGAGACAGCTAATTATGTCACCCACAGACACATTTGGTCTTGCTGGGAAACATAGAACTGTCTCCATGGATTTTTAGCTACACCTGTTAAAGTGCATTTACCTGGGTATAAATCACCAACGCCAACTGCCCACAGTGTACCGCAACTGTATGTTTCTGAAATTGTGTTCCATTTGAACACATCTGCTACCTAAGAGCAAAGATGGCTTTGAAAATTTAGATGACAAACTAGAAAAGACTTGTGCATGTGCTCTGTGGTGAGAGGGCACACTTAGAAGGCTTTAGGCATCATGGTTTCAAGAGCCAAAGTTGGCATATTTTTAAAGTTCTGAACCATTTGGATTAGAAACTGATCTCAAGCCTTTCAGCTTGTTCCTACACCTACGACATGTGAGATGATATGCCTGGAAGTCACCAAAATTCAGCCCATGTCTGTCTTACTTGAACAACAGTGATGCTGCGAGAACAACCACAAAAGAAATAACAAATCAACAAGCTAATCTACATCCTTCCAGCATCACTTCCTAAAGTGTGATGTAACCACATAAGCATACCACAGCCTATAGTTTACATGTCTCATACAGAACCTGAGCACCTGCAAAAATTAAGAGCTTATAGATCTAAAGTTAAAATTTTCAGCTTCACATTAACTGAAGAACATTAACATACATCTCTTCCCTTGCTTTCATGTTCTGTCCAGAACTAAAAGCAGGATTAGTTATTCCAAGGAAAAAAAAAAAAAGGCAAAAAAGCTTTGCAACATTTCTCACCAGGATGGAATATAACAGAAACCAAAATGTGGGGAGACAGTCTTCTCACATGGCCTGCAGTCCAGATTTACCAGCTTAACAGAATTCAATAGGTCAAATAATGAGCTGGTATGAAATCCTGGCCCAGCGAAAACCATGACAAAACTCCCATTGATTTTTCTGGAGGCAGGATTTTAGTCTGGCCAAACCGTGCCCAAATGTTGACCTTTTTTAAAAACTGGCAAACGTCATGCAGCGTTTTGTACATTAATATATTCTCTCCTATGAAGACAGGCTGAGAGAGTTGGGGTTCTTCAGCCCAGAGAAGAGAAGGCTCTGGGAAGAGCTTATGGCAGCCTTCCAGTACCTAAAGGGGCCTACAGGAAAGCTGTAGAGGAGCTGTTTACAAGGGTCTGTAGTGACAGGACAAGCGGTAATGGCCTTAAACTGAAGGAGGGGAGATTTAGATGAGATATTAGGAATAAATTCTTCCCTGTGAGGGTGGTGAGGCACTGGAACAGGTTGCCCAGAGAAGCTGTGGAGGCCCCATCCCTGGAAGTGTTCAAGGCCAAGCTGGATGGGGCTTTGGGCAACCTGGTCTAGTGGAGGGTGTCCCTGCCCATGGCAGGGGTTTGAGGCTAGATGATCTTGAAGGTCCTTTCCAATGCAAACCATTCTGTGATTCCGTGATATTCAGACAAATTGGAATGTTTTTGGGCAAGGAAATATACATAGGGTGACTCTGCAATGAGGTCAAAATGGGTTCTGGAAGACAGTCTCCACTGTAGATGAAAGAATGAACAAAGGAATACGTTGTAGTGCAGAAGATAGGAGCCAAGTAGGGTGTTCTGTGGAGCTACACATTTTAGTACAAGAGCCCATTTTGGTATGGATCCCTAGATCCAGGAGAGTTATGTTATTGTCCACAAGATACAACAAGCTCAAATGCTACTAAGCAACAGAAGTGGTTTCTCTGTTGTACAGACTAACAGAGGCTGATGCTGTTTGAAAGAGATGAGTATGAGTCAGGTTTTCTGGAACTCACACATACCCAGATGCAGCACCTGAGACCCAGATGGTTTGCTCTCTCCCAGCTGCTTAGCCCACGATTGCTGCTCTCCTTCAGTGGACGGGACAGTAACAAAAAGGCATTCTTAGCACTGGTGCAACCTGGGTCTTGACTGTGGAGTTGTTCCTGCTGTTTTGAAATCTACACTGCCATCTTAAAACAATGTTTTACCACTTCAGCTAGTGACAGCTGAACAATATACTCCACCTTAGACTGCCTGTTCTTGCCTGACTTGTGTACGGTGTGTGCTCTTCTCACTTCCTTCCAGTGTTTACAGCCAGGCTGCAGCAAGAATTCAAGTGCTCCTGTGCTGTCTCTTGCCCTTCACACCTTTGTAGGCTTCTACCTGCCTGGGACTGAAGTTTGCTCTAGTGCTCTGATATTAGCTTAAGTTCAATGCATTATTTTAAGCTAATGAACAGATGAAAATTAGCATAACCTATCCCCAGGGACAAGAGGAAGAGCCAAGAGCAGATGTTGAAATATCAAAGTGATGATATCAGTTAAACCTTTTTACAAAATAGTCAAGTGGAAAGACTGAAAAGGAAAGTTGCACTTTTCCTCAATACAGGTCAAATGAAGAGCTAAACATGCTTTCTCCTTCCCAGCATTGCAGGACTACAGAGATTGTGCTTTTTCAAATAGTTTCCCTGATATAAACAAAGATTACACCTTCTTTATACAGGTTTACTGCCCTCACACCGTTAATCCTCTCCGGGCCTTCGGAAAGAGAGGAATCTATTTCTACTGGCTTTATTAGTGCAATGTAATTTTCCCAGACCCAGAGCTGAATGAATTGTTTATGGTAATACGTGATTTGTTTAGTTTAGTCCATTTTTTCCTACTTGTGACTTGACCATCACATCATCCTGCCTTCTGTGTTTGTAGGATTAATTGTAAACACTCACCAAGCAGATTATATGAATACATTTCAATTGATGAGTTGTTCGCAGACCTATGTCTTTGAAAATACCCAGTTTAGTTTTCACCCCCAAGGGTATGTGGCTGGTTGCCTATTTCACATGCCATCGTTTCTGACAGAGAAACTAAAACTTTGAAAACAGGCAAATAATGATGGAAACATATCAGTTACTGAACAGATAATAATGCCCTGTATGCTGATCTTCAGTTTAATTTTAATCTGTGTTAAAATTGTTTACAAAATGTTTAGGACTCACAAGTAAATTGTTAAACTAACATCTTAAATAAACCTGACCCCTGGAAACCAGGAGTGAGATCTAATCATGAGAGTAGTCAGGAATTACTTCCCTCTAGTTCCAAAAGCTCTGCTGCTTACTAATTTGTCTTTTATCCTGCAGGGCTGCTGTGTGAAAACCTCCAAGAATGTTGCATATAATATAAACCCCACATAGAGCTAAGCATGGAAATTTGGCTAATACTAACTAAGGGAAATTCGACTGAACAGGCAAAATGTTATATAAAATAATTTGATTTGCAAAAAAACATTTACAAAATTACTTACAATTATGAAAGGATTGAATTAATGATTGTCTCATTGATATGGACACTTGGGAGGCTTGTGAGAATACTTCGTAATAAAAAGCCTGTGCAAGTGCCTTAAGAGGTAGAATTAAGGCTAATGGAATCATCAGTAATAATCTGCTGAAGCCAAAGAAAAATGACACCAGAAAACTTCATGTTTCTGAGGCATAAAACTAAAAGCTCAGAAATTCAATCATGAACTCCAATTTTATAAAACCTGAGTAGACTTGGCTAGAAAAATGTGCTTTAATTTTTATAAACTCTCAGACTGTCCTGAAGTCAGCAAAACCAGATTTTTAACATTGCTTTTAATAACCCCCAAAGTTTAGTAGAGATATTAAAATTTGATTGTATTTTAATATCATCTGAAAGATTATCCAGACAGCTGCAATAAGCAATATGTATCAGGACCTCTTCAGGGTCAAATGTTGTGTTTGGAAAAGATGAGATTATTGTGGTTTTCTTATAAAGGAATTCACATGTATATGTGATAGCAGCAATGTGAAGTGGAAGCCCGTATACCTAGCTTGCTAATCCTAACAGTTGCCTACTGGCTCAGATATAAGCTTCCTTTTTCTAGCACACGGTGTTCGGTTATCAGACAGTTTTGGAATAATCTCTGGGCTAAGGGCCAGGTGTAGTCTGTAAGAACAACACACCCCATCTGCAGTCGGCCATCTCCCACGAGCCCTTTAGTGGTGGTCATACAGATCAGCCACGTAATATGCCAGCCAAAGGACAGCAAAACGCCTGTTCACATTAACAGGCTGTGCACGCGCCTGTTGGTTCACGTGATGTGGGATAAGTCTGTGCCTTTACATGCCATTGGCCTGTCTGGGGTACCAATGCTTGTTGGCTCCATGTCCTAAGATACATTAGGGAGACACCTAAACGTTCAGCCCCCAGGGGACTCCTAATGGACTTTATGGCTCGCACCAGTAGACAGAATGGACACCTCTGAAATAAAGCATGGAAAATTTTTCTGCTTCTTGTGTGGATGTGACTTCTAACGAACCCTCATATGATTTTTTTTCTCCTCTTTAAACCAGCAAGGATTCCATCCTCTGAACCCATGAAGGTCTTTGTAAACAGCAAAATGGTTATTTTCAATTTCCCATTTAAAGAAATAGTTTAAAGGAATGTTGACATGTTGAATAAAAGCAGGATTTATTTTCTAAGAAAAAAATCCGTTATAAAATTAGTAAGTACTTGTCACAACTCACATGCATATCCAAATGCCTAAGCAGATGCTTCCTCCTGTGATTTGAAAAGGGCTTCCTCCTGCTTTAGGCACTTTTCACAGTTAAGAATCAGGAATTTTGGTCCCTAGTTCCTGTGTGGAAATATTTAAAACTCTTTCTAATATATTTATGAAGTTTTCCTATGCAGCCCAGCACAAACATTTCCAGTGTGCTATGACTCAGTACTCTTTTTTGAAGTGGCAGAAATACAATGAAAAGCCTGTTTTTCATAGTATTTTGGCAGAAAACAACTCTGTGGGCTGGTGTTGGCATCACCACAGTCTAATAATAGGACACTTCTCAGGCAGAAAGTTGTTGAATTTGGACATAAGCTAGGTTTGCCTAGGCGTAAAGAAGCCACTGTCTTCAGGATAGGAGTAATTTGGAAAAACGCTTATTCTACAAGTTAGAGAATGTTAGCGTCTACCAAAATAATTATTTCCTGTGACGGCTACTGAGAGTGAAGTAATGTCAAAGAATATATTCCATTGTACAAGCGAGGTCGGTGGGCAGCCCCTCCAACACTTCCTCAAAGGGGCTCTCATTGTATGGAGTGCTCTATTCTAGTTTCAATTGTTCATAAAAATGAGTAATGCTTCCTTCCAAGTTTGTGTAAATGGGAAGAACTGTAAATGGATGGTGCTTCACCATGCATGTACCACGCTGATAGCACAACTAACATCTCTATAAAACGGAGAATTTGGGTAAGACAAAGTAACACAGCAATGAGGAAGTGAAAGAGTTAAAGCTTTTAAAAATGGGCCTGATCATAGCAGCCTTAAAACCTAATATTCTGAGCTGGTCCTGGGCTGTCCTGGTTCTGCTGAATGCCGGGAAGGTGGAATTGTTTTCCCTAGCTAAGGCTTTACCCGTAAATACAGGCTATGTAGATTGCTTGCTACAAATAAAAGCAATGCAGACAATTCCCTGGAAACCCCAGCTACAGCATTCCCTTACTACAGGTAATGTTTGCCAAGTGACTCAAGTGTCTACACAGCCAGTTTGACTTCATTCTTCTTTCACCCCGGGGCTCTGGTTTCCTAATTATCCATTCTGTTCACGTGCTGCTTTTGGCAGCAATGATTTTAGTAGCAATAATTTTGGTCAATTATTTCTCTCCAAAAGGAAATACTGGCACAGTTGGCAGACCAGCCAACTCCTGAGAGATGATATTGGACATGCACAAGTCCCAGGCTTGGACTTCTGCTCTATATGACTACCGTTCAGCACAGCCCCAGAAAGCCTTCCTCCCTCCGCAGCCCTCTACACACCCTGAGACCTTGCAGGATGCATGACACTCGACCTTGCCCTCAGATAAGAAAACACAGCCCTAGGAGACAGAAATCTGGTTATTGATATTTAGGGATCTATGTATCTTTTCTGGACAAGCTGTAGAAAGTCAGATCTGGAACCTGTCTTTTTGCGCAAAGTTGAATACTGAATTTGTCTGCTCAAGATTTCTAGGTCTTAAGTTCTTTGGAAGATGCTACCTCTTACTTAAAATTGCTTGTAGTATTCCTGCAGTGCTCATTCTTACCTTTTCTTTTCATCAGGTTAAAGGAGAGGGAAAGAAATTCTCTCCTTCTTAAGGTATGGGCCATTCGGAACTCCCTCTACACAGGACACCACTGCTCTGTTGCCACATCCTTCATGGCTTTGCTGGCTATTTTCCAACTTTTCCCACACCCCCCTCCTTAGAGAAGGACAGAAGATCACTGGCCTGTCATTTACGGCAGAAATGGAAGAGCTAGCTCAGCTCTCTCCAGCTGTCTGGCAGCAGCTCTAAAACAGAAGCTGAGAGGAGCTAAGGATTATTTTTCCAGGTTCTCTTTGCTCTACCAATCCCAAGCATCATGTCCTCAGGTGAAGTAAATGGGAACAATTTTGTCAGTTTCAATGGTAAGACACAGGGGCCTCATTCACCTTTTCCACCCAAGAGAAACAAGGAGTCGGCAGCGCAGTTAATAGGAATTATTCTTCCTCTAACCTTAATCTGAAACCTCTTTTACTGCAGAATATTTAGCATATCCGTACTCATCTGTGGGCTTTAGTTCAGGTGTTCCTACTTAAACATGTGACCTCTAATGAAACAGCAGCCATATGTCATATTACAGGCAGGTGATAAATGGAGTTAATCAAGCAGCTTTCAGCCATTCCCTCTCTACCCATTAATCCACCTCCTTTGAGACTTGTTCTAACAGTCCAAACCAGAATAGGTACAGCCAAAAGAAATGGTTACAACTTTGAAACTTGGATGAGCTTTTTAACTTGAAAAGAGCCAGGAATGTACATGTGTGAACTCTTGCCCCTTTCCCAACAAACACTAATGAACAGCTTCCAGCTATTGGCATTAAAAATAATCAGCCTGTCAGGGGAATGTTTCTCTCCCCAAATAGGGAGGGCTTCCCTCAAGCTCTCTCTCAAAGTTATATGTGTTCAGTGGTAGCACTTGGTCCTATATTAGTGACACATTTATGGGCTGCTATCTTGAGGGCTGGAAACAAAAATTTCACATCTTTCTAAAAAAGAAAGCTCCCTTTCCACTGTGACATGTCGTATTAAGCTCTGGCCCTGAAAGGTTCCTATGTACCAGACATCAGTTGTAACATCTTAAGGTACAGAAAACCAGCTTAAATTCCCTCTGAAGGACTATATTGATTTTCTCTTCTAAGTGTGATGGTTGCACTTGTGATATGAAGGCATTTGGATTCACAGAGAAAAGGATGTTAAAGACTCACAATACAGTGAAAATTCATGAGTGTACAAGGGAAATGACAACATAGAATGGACACTCTCAGAAAGCAAATCAGATCTTGGAAGCTAGAGAGCACAGGGCTACTTGTAGAGGTTCCTGGCTCTGCCACTAACCTGAGCTATGTCCTTGGGCATGTCCCTTCACCTTGCTGTGATTCCATTCCCCATCTGTAAAGTTAAGATAACAACATGTAACTTTATGAAGTGCTTCAGATGACAAATGCACCATAACTCTTCAGGGTTAGCTTACTGGATACAGAAGTGGGTGAATAACATAGATCATTCATTGTCTCCCTAGTTAGAAATAAAATTAATATTTGTTGAACTCTTTCTGTCACCCCACTTCTGCACCTCTAGAGCAGCTAGTTAAACCACACTCTCCTTGTAATCATGTGAAGGAATCAACCTTTCATCTGTACCAAGTATGCATAGCACTACTGAAAACAAATATTACTTGCAGCAACAATGGCAGAATAAAGATTTTTAAGATTTGCAGTTGTAGGAAAGAAAGCATTTCTCTAGCAGTTGACAACAAACAAGCATGCAGAACAAGCAGAACAAAGCCTTCCTAGACTAGTTGCTCAAGGTCTATGTTATGATTCTTCATGGTGGGGGAGAAAGAGGAAAATTCTCTCAGACAACTGTTAAATTTAATCTTTGTATGGAGTTGCAGCATAGTCCAGGGACTTAAAAGTCACTTGTCTATAGTAGTTAAATCAGAGTTTTAGTGACCAATTGTTCTCCCATTAGACTGGAGTCCTCAGGAATAAGTGAATTATAGTATATTGTTGCAACTACTCTTCTAGTATGCATGTGCACTTTTATTCGCCGAGAATAAAATACTCCCAGGAGTATGTACTGGGAACAATTATGTCACCATACAATCTCCGGTGACTGAAGGGAGACTTCATTTATTTTAAAAATAGCTTCTAAACTATCCACTTGTTTAATCATAACAAATTTGGAATCTCTTTCTTGACTTTAACAGCTGAACACATGGTTCAGGATATACAGGTCATTACTTCTTCATTCTTTAACATAAAGAGAAACTGGCAGCCTGTTTGGGTTTTCTTGGGACTCTGTTAAAGATATACAGATAATCCTCTGAGAAACCATGCTAGATTATATCAACATTTCTCTAAAACTCAGGTCATAGCTCCTGTCAATGCTTGGTTTTCTAACAGTAGGCATGAAAAGCTATGATGGAATACCTGGATTGTTATTTTATTTACATACTGTGATGAATAAAAATCCCAAGCCCATAGCCTAGATTCCTGTGTACCCTGAAAACCCATTTAAAAACCTCGCATTTACTTCTCTTGGACTGCTATTTCAGCCATTTTTTGACAGGATAGAAACCTTTTTCCCAAATCTGGCCAAACTGCATTTTTATCTCTTTCAGTGCTCTCCCAGCTCTAGCTCCACTGAAATTATAATGTTAGTCTTGATTTCCATTGCTGTGACAGCAAGCAGAGCCTGTCTGCCAGTGTACAGAGAGACTCAACAGACTGAAATCTGAATGGAAAATGGGGTAAGAGTAGGAGTGAATGGTGCCCAAGTTAATGCTACTGCAGAACACCCTTGGGTAATGCTCAGGGTATAGAGGGAGAGATACTTAGGAGAATAATAAAAAATAAAGAGTGACGGCATATGGGGGGACATTTTCAGGGTTTTTTTCCTAAATAAACTTTTATGTGATTTGTCCTAAGTCCAAGATGGCTTGCTGAAAGCTATAATATCTTCTTCCTCTACCCTCATGATAAGTTTGGCAACAGAAAAAGATCATACATATGAAATGACAAAGTCAAGTATCTAAGTGATCGGAAATGAACTCTTTAAATTAGAGCAAGAGCTACAATTTGGAGAAGGAAAAGATCCATACCCTTGGGAACACAATGACAATTTGTGCCCTTTTAAAATCCTAGAAAACCAAGAAGTGAAAATGAGCCAAGAGCTATTTTGGGGGGGTGGAAGGGCAAAAAAAAAAAAAAAGAAAAAAAAAAGCCCTTCCTTACTGCAGGGATCAAAGAGGAAATCATGAGGCAAAACTGAAAACATGACTGAAGGATCAGAGGCTCTGGAAAGGGCAATACCGATAACACTGCTCATTAGCACAGAGAGAAATGCTACATCACAGCTTGGTCTCTAGGGCCTCCGTGGATAATTTCTCAGTGGCCCCTCTTGCCTCTCCTCTATTGCACCAGTCCAGTCCCTGTTTGCAATCAGCGTCTTGGTCTGTCCTCACGGTGAAATAGGCACATGAGGAGCAATAAGGGATGGAGAGGAATAAACGAGTCCACGGCCACACTTAGTGCACTGTTCCCTCTTGGTTTTTTGTTAGTGGTATTCCTAGAGCAGGGTCTCTTCCTACACAACTGCTTCCACAATCAGGGTTCCATCTGAATGGTGCCCCTTTGCCAACACATGCCAGGGTTGAAATGAATGGCGGTAGCGCTCTCTCTGTAATATACTCTGCTAATTCTGTGATGAGAGGAGAATGGATTCTCTGTGCATTCCCAGTCTGTACCCTAGAAACACAGAAAGGATCTGACAGCCCGGGTGCAGAAGTATGCAGCAGACTCAATAAACATTACGCAGTTACCTGAGCCAGAAGATGTGACAAGAGTGGTTTCCATCTCCAAGACAGAACAGCTGAGCAAAAAGATACTGGATTTTGTAACTTTGTTGGGGGATTCTCACTTCAAGTTAAGCTGAGCCTATTTCATTGATAACTGCAAGTACACACATATGACTCAAAAAAGGTTTCAGGGTATTTATCTAGAAACCACAAAAGTGGGCTAAGAAAGAGACAATCTGACTTTTTTTCTCTTTTCTACTTTTTAAGTACAAGGAAATTCCAAAACTTTCAGTATTGCAGGCAGTTTACACCAATTACAAAACAAACAAATACTGTCAAAATTCCTAGACTGCAAATGGATATACTAGCCAGAGCTGCTCTTAGACTGCATATGTACTTTCTGACAGAACATGGCCCAAAGGCCTCAGAGAGCAAGGGAAAAGGAAGAACAGTTCATAGAATCATAGAATCATAGAATCATAGAATCATTAAGGTTGGAAGAGACCTCAAGGATCATTCAGTCCAACCGTCCCCCCACCACCTATTACCCACTAAACCATGTCCTTCAGTACCACGTGGCTCTTCATCCCTTTCTACAACAGCCCAATTTTCTGGAAAGCCTTCCTACTAAACACGTCCCGCTTTCTCTCAAATAAAGCACAGATAATGACAGGGATTGATGCAGTTAAAATTTTCTACCTTGGTGTACAAAAGTACATCATTAATAACCAGAGTTATAAATGCAATTAACTGGCTCTCACAATCCTGCTGTTTTAAGGGGAGAGATGACACTGAGCTTGCAGGGCAGGGAAGAGGGAGCATTTACCAGGTGAGCTGAAGAGAAAAACTTTAAATCAGAAGACCTCTAGCGAAATCACCGATTGAGAAGTGTGCTTGCTGCATGCTGCCTTTTTTAAAAATGTCAATTGGATTACAGTTGCGCTCATTTACAACTTGGGACCTTTTTCAACCAGAGAAGATATACCAGATCACTATTTCTTGCACCGTTTTGTCTGCATTTAGGCAGCAAGCAGATGCAAAAGAATTAAAATGAGCAAAACTAGATCATCTACTGCCAAAATATATCAGCATTCCCAGGGGCTGGGCAGACAGGCAGAAGCAAGCCAGCAGGCCAAGAGAAGAAGGTTTCTGCTCCTAGGAGTGAGGAGAGATGGAGCTTCCTGAGCATGCAGCTTCCTGAGGGGCCAGGGTTGGCCACCAGGAACTTGGAAGCTGCTGTTTGCTTCTACTGCGATGATGGGAACAGCGTACCTCTGTATGTACCCTTGGTGAAAAAACAGCACTGCACCTCTAGGGAAATCCATTTCTCCCTGACAGGAGCAACTCTGCAGAGCCCCAAACACAGGCACACATCTTGCGATACAGGGATGAGAGCCCTTGTTTTGAAATGCAGGCTTCCACTACCTTTTAGGCACTACTGAGCTTTGCAGAGGCAACTTGATACGGCTAAATGCATCAAACAATCTAACTTCCTCTTCAAGCGTTGCCATTGCAGTGGTTTCATTTGGCTGTGTATCATGTGCTGCGGAGGGAGGAGGAAAAAAGTTGCGTGAGCAACCAAGGGTGCAGCCTGGCCCCACTGGGAAGGAAGGCTGGTGGCGTGGGGCCCTGGGAGACGTGGCGGTGCCTGGAGGGGGTGGGGACAAGGCATTGGGCCCACCATTAGCACCATGCTCCTGGAGATCCTCGTGGTGCTCTGCTTCATCCCCGCTGCTGATNCCCCCCAGTTTAATCCTTTCCACTATTTTTCCTTACTTTGATCATCGGGGGGAGAAGGTCGCATATAGCTTTGAATTAATTTTGCACAAACTATTCTGTGTTTGGATGAAAGGGGAGAGACAGAACATACATGGATCTACTTGATATAACTAAGAGGCTGATTTTTTTCATGCCACAAGTATGTCTCCAAGATAAGGCCCAAGAACTTTCCTTTAATTTGATCTCTTTAGATGCATTTAGAAATTCTATGCATAGGCAGAGGAGAGTTTATTTCATCTTCCACATGGGCTTAACAAATTTTGCTCACAAGTGACTTTTCTTGAGGGGCAGGGGGGATGAGCAGACCTGGCGCCAGTGCCTCTCTTGGGGCAGCCTCTCCACCATCCTCAAGTCTCCTGTGCAAAGCTCCAGGTCCCACCATGGCCTGTCTCTGTGTGATGGGCTGCAGAGCTGAGCCCACCCACATCCTTATAGAACTAGCAAATAAATGGACCAAAAGCAGAGTTGCTTACTGAGCTCAAAGATGGGAGGATGGGAATTGTGAAGTTTCTGGGTTTTGCATTGTTTAGCAGTTTACTGATACTTACTAGATATCTAGCTTCTTTCTAAAAAGATCTTCAACAACAAAACACATCTGTTTGTGATTTTTAAATATGGAGTCTTAGCGAATCTTTCTGAATCTCCAGTTGTTGTGTCTGAGGGTATTTTGTCTTGGTGTTGTCTTGCTGATGCAGTGTTCATATGTTCAGAGTTAACACATCTTTCCAAGGGGTACATCAAAATGCAAAGCAAGGCAAGGGATGATGGCTTGTGCTAGGATAATCTTGAGACAGACAATTTTTCAAACTGCTGGCCTGTGAACTGTTGTTACTGCGTCTTCTTGTATTTTACAGGGAAGTCACAGATAGGAACAAAAATCTGTCTTCCAGTACAAAACTTTTCACATATCGAACATCTTTGAAAAGTTGCTTTTTGTAATATGAGAGATACCATTGAATCTATTTGTTCCTTATTTCTGTCTTATTTTTCTATAATTCTTTTCCTCAGTGAAGGCATTGTAATTTGCATGACACCATGATCTACATTTCTTTCAGAGATCGTAGGTTTTTTGGTCCTTGTCCTTTTCCCACGTTTATAATTCTGTGTTTGCAATATCATAATTATTTCCACAGTGAGCCCCTGGGTTGTCAGAGAAGACACTGATTCCAGGAGCGGATAAGTATCAGCAGTGGGTTAACAGTCTTAAAATATTTCCATGAGACATGAACAGCTTTTAAGCAACTCTTTTGAATTGCGGAAAAATAAAATATAGCATGTGACTTTCAGACACAGGGGTTAGGCCATGACTTTATAGACATTTATACACTTGCTTTGCATGAAAAACTTGAGTTTCTCCAATAGCTTCACTAAGACTGTTCAACTGCTTAAAAAGAAGCACATGAGGTCACTTGCTTCTCAGGGCTCTCATCTTTTTCCCGTATCTTTTCTCCGCCTCTTCGTTTCAGTCGAGATGATTGATCCTTAGTATATGGAAAACATTAAGGCAGGTCAAAACCCTGCAGGAATCCTTCAATCACAACATGTATTGTAGATCTCAGGTACTTTGTTTTGAAGACAACAGAATTTGTCTCATTCTGCTGTTGTTAGACTGTACCAGTGAGTGCTGCAGGTTGAGTTTGAATCATGGAAAGGGACTTAAAAGATCGGTTTGTTCATTTCCCTTTTGCAGAAACACTAACATTTACAAAGTTTGTCCTCCCCCCTCTTTTTGTTTGCTAAATAATTATTGCTGTGGTCTGTCAGAGAGGCAGCTAGATCAAGTTGCCTGTCCCATGTATTTTGTGAAATAAGTAACATAAGTGGGTTCCCACTGCAGCGTACCGCAGATCGCCTCATCTTTTTACTGCCTGCACAACCTTCTGGCTTATGGTCTCTGGGTGTTAAAATCAACCACTAAGGTTACCAGAATGCAGAAGGTGTATGAGGCAAGGTTAGCTGAGATTAGGATGACATCAACAAATTCTTGTTAAAAAAAAAAATAAATCACAAACTGACAAGCAACACCCCCCCATGCTCACATTGGGTTTGATTAAAGCACGATTAGACCTGGGCTTTCGGTACTACTGTGCTTCCTGCAGTATTCGCACTGAAGTAGGAAAGATTAGCAGAAAACAAGTCTGTAAGGGCTAGAAGGGGCACATCCCTCCAGCTACACATTATACACACAGCTGGGTGACCTAAAACCAAAGTAAAAGTGGCAGGCCCTTGTACCTGGGACAGAAGAGTAAAGGTAATTGAACAGCAGACCAGCAGCGGCAAAAATAGAATAGCTTTGTTTATAACATAGCTGTATGTCTTTCTGTTGATGGATTAAATAAACTCCTTTCAGGTTTTCCCCTCTCCCCCCAGGCACTGAAGTGGGCCATTTCTTTACTGTGCTTCTTGAAATCCCAACTTATCCCAGATTCTGTGCTCTGGCAAATTGCTCCTTGAAGTCAACTGGCATGGAAAAGAAAGAAAGGAGATTACAAAATATTTTTAGTAGAATATTTTTTTCAATAGCTGATGATGATTCATGGAAAGTTCTGGAAAAAAACCCCCTCAAAATAGTTATTTTCCGTACTTTGTCATCTCTATTTCACTTTCTTGGCAAATGAGAAAGAAAAAAAAGTGAATGAAGTTTTGCTTGCATCAGGGGTCCGTGATTAGAGAGTCAGTATTTTACAGATATTACATATGGATGGCCCTTTTTTCATGGTGCAAAGAAGTCTCACATGTGATTACAACGAATGTCTAGCATGACAAATACGATATTAAAAAGCTTAACAAACATTTAGAGATCTTACACACCATTGCATATAAATCCTAAGGTCCTGAGAAAGCTTGCAACCTGTGCACGCTGACTTAAATGATTTCACATTTTTAGACTTCACAGCTTTTTGAAACTGTAGACAATGATTTTTCATAACTACTATTTTCTTTGCTGGATAAGGCCGAGATATAGATATTTATTACTATACAGCATGTCTGAACACAGCTTTGGAAACGGCAATCACAAACCTATTTAGGGGAAAGCATACACTAATGGAAACACGTACTAAATGTTTCAGAGTTTCACCATTTTAACAAATCCAAAGCGACATTTAGGAGAAAAACTCTCTGTGAAGGCAAAAGCAGCCTCAGCCCATGTTTGCTCAGAATGGTCCAGATCCTACTAAGAAAATAATCAAATCCTATTCGGATCACAACTGAAGTAAGGGATGTTTGGCCTTACTCTGTTTTCCCTGTGAAACTAATACACATTTTAGCGTGACTGACTTTCTTCAATGCAAAAAAAAATCCAAGCCCATAGGAGGAGGCTGAGCAGGGCCTGTCTAACATGCCTGTGCGGTATGCCTGCCTTGCCCCTGCTGGCATTGCAGCCCAACCAATTTGTGTGGTGCTCATTATTTCCTATAAATGAAAAAAAAAAAAAAAGACCTCCCTCAATCAATTTTGATTTGAACTAGCAGAGTCACTTTGTGATAACGCATTTGAGTGTTTAGCTTAAATCATGTAGGAGTTAGGCTTCATTCAATGATCCACAAATAAATTTTTTCCCACTGCTCAGCCATCCTGCATCCCAACATCAGCAGCATGGGGCTGGGTTACCAACACCCAGCCTGCATGCCAACGCAAACAGACTGGGCCATAAAGCCAAGAAGTGGAAATAAATTGAAGGAATTTATTTTTTTAGGTGGGTGCATCAAAAAAGACTGGTTGCCAAGTAGCACGATATCATGGCAAGGACATAAATAGTCCAAAGCTGTAGTTAAATAGTGGAGCTCAAGGCATGAAGCTATGTACTAGACATCAGGAATACAGATTAGCTGACAACAGCAAAAGGTAGGGGAAAGTCATTGGTGTCTGCAGATGAGTCTAAATAATGTTTGAATATGGTCCCTCAGTGATGAGTTTTTCCGTGTTCTTTCTCTTTCCTCTGGCCATAGCAAAGATCTGGTCAGGCTGAGCAATAAATATCCATTAGTTTTCTCTAAGTACTTGCAGTGAAAAAACAGGCAAGCATTTTTCTGAAGTGTAACGCTGCTGCAAGTGCTCTGTTCTGGAATGCCTATTTTGGTTGCAAACTCTGAGAGAGAAAAGATCTCTTACGGTGTACTCAGTCCCTGTGACAATCAGGGTTGTAGTGGTGGGCACTACTGCAGTGCAAATCAGAAGAAAAACTCTTGTCTTAAGCGCGATGTGTAGAATTCTGCTGCGCTAAACAGAGAACATTTCTACCGCAGACTTGTACATTGCCACCGGCCAAAGATCAGTTTTCTGGCTAACAAAAATATGGTCAAATACCTTGTCTAAAGGGGTGGAATCCAAACCTCACCCCTTACTAGAATGCCTTATAAGCCCATGCGAGAGCCTTTGTCGGAAAATGCTGATACGATGAAACTGAGATGTTTTGCTGAAATGTCTTCATTTCGATTAAAATTCACCACAGGCAGCACCTTGAGTAGAAAGCTGCATTCTCTTATTAATCTGCTGCTCAGTTCCAGGATTCCAAGATCCTTGCCTCTTTGTACTGGAAAGCCTGGAAACACTCATCCTTCACCAAAACAAAGTTTCCCTGTGCTTGGTTTCCTTGCAAACATGGGATTTCAGAGCTGTGATGAGCTATGCTCCACCCCCCATGCTAGCTATGTTGAACAAAGAGACACAAGGAAGGCAGACTACAATCTTACGCTGCTAAAGATGAGGCAGTAGAGCATTCCCTGTTTCGTGTCTTCCTGCTCTCACGAGAAGAAAGCTGGTAAACAAGACTTTCAGTGAGAAAAGGAACAACTTTGGTAGTTTCATGGGTTGGGCTGGTAACCTGAGAACCTGCTAGCGGTGGGTTGTTTTTACTGTCCACACCCTACCACTAGTCCTGGCCATCTCATGCATCTTTCTGTGTTTACACTCTGGATCATGTTCATCCCAAAGGTGCATCCTACTGAAGAGGTCGGGGTACTCCATTTTCTTGTGCAGGTGTGAACACACTAAATGTAGCCATTTGGTGCTAAATATTGTTGAACACAGTGAAATACTTGTTTTCTGGGCATTCTGGCCCTGGCCTCCTTCCCTTACTAGCATTTTTAAGTCTTGTCACATGGATTAAGTAGAAAGAACACAGGTTTTGCAGCAGATTTTGAGGACAAGAGATATAACTGTCAATCTCACAAGCATGGCGATTTTCAGGGATCTATAAAAGGCTACTTAGACTTCATATGAGTTGAGCCTGCATGAAGACTTATGCAGTCATGCACACACACAAAAGGGCTGTCCTTAGCTCTGGCAAGTTCCTAGCTTAAAAGCCAAAACTTTCTTCCTTTTACTTAGGGGTCATCATTTGAAAAGTAGTGCCTCATTTGTACAGGATGACTTTTCTTGGAAGAAGTTGTCTTTCTGCAAAGTCCTTGCAGTGTTTCATCATTTGGCAGATGGTAGCACAGAGGTCTACATGTCAGAAAACATTTCCTGTTTACGTATCAGTCCAGTCAATTCAAATTGAATTGTACCTTCACGTCACATGGGTTTTT
Organism: Psophia crepitans; assembly: GCA_013399095.1. Classification (NCBI taxonomy): domain Eukaryota; kingdom Metazoa; phylum Chordata; class Aves; order Gruiformes; family Psophiidae; genus Psophia; species Psophia crepitans. The sequence goes on from VWZZ01008519.1 coordinate 262,039, forward strand.
GCAGGCCATTCAAGTGCTAAGTGCCAATGCAGTGTCAAATTAGACAGCTCCTGAGTCCTTTGAGAGATTAAGGATCTAATACAGTTGCCAGCTAGATAAATTACTTATTTTACATTAAAATGATAGCAGTTCATGCTTTTAGTGCTCATCGTCCAAGGTCCAAACCCTTGAAATGGTTCAGCAAATTCCACCTGCAGACTCTGCAAGTCTGTCCTTGGATTAAAAAGCAAATGTGGAGATAATGTTCTCTTATCTGGCTGCTAAAGTAAGCATTTGATTCACGGTATTTTCACTCCCCTGCCCCCTGGGAATCTGCTTGTGAAGGAAAGGGTAGACTAAGGTGGCCTTATATATACACACATGCAGAGGACCCTTATGAGCCCTGATGTTAAATCTTAATCACATGGGCTATTTTCTGTAGTAGTGTTCTGACTCTGAAGAAAAACACTCTTGACCTCACAGTCTCCCCTAGCGACTATGCAATTATTTATATAGAGGGGGATTGCTGCAACAAGAGCTCCTGTGAGAAACTGCTTCTGCAGCTTGGTGGTTGGGTACTGCCCAGTAGGGAGTGTCAGCAGGGAGAGGAAATATGGAGCAGAGGTGCACGGGAGGATGTGTGGTTCTGAAGTCTCATACTCTATTTTATAAACAAGTGTTTTTCTCACTTTCTCCTTCCCTTCCAGAAAACAAGATTTTGGTGGCTCAGCGTCCTTTGCTCATTGTAGCTAACAGAACAGCAACGTTAGTCTGCAACTACACATACAATGGAACAGGGAAGGAATTTCGAGCTTCTCTGCACAAAGGAACAGACAGTGCAGTTGAAGTTTGCTTTATTTCATGGAACACGACCAAAATTAGCAGTAATTCAAATAAAGAATTCAATTGCCAGGGGATTCATGACAAAGACAAAGTCATCTTCAATCTTTGGAATATGAGTGCCAACCAAACTGACATCTACTTCTGCAAAATCGAGGCCATGTATCCCCCCCCATATGTCTACAATGAGAAGAGCAATGGGACCGTCATTCATGTGAAAGGTAAGCTGGGAAATCTCTGTAGGCCAGTATCCTCCCTGTACACACTCCCTACATGATGGCTTGAGGCAGCTTGTTTCCTTAAAAAAAAAAAATAAATTGGGTTTCCTGGTGAAACTACTCGCTCCTGATGTCCTGAGACATCTTAAAATGATGATTAATACAAAAGGTGCGTTGGAACAAGGAGTAACTAAGCAGAGACTGAGGTTTTTGCTTTCATGTACTTAAAGTTTTCTTTGTTCTTGTCCTTAGAGACACCCATCCAAACACAAGAGCCTCAGTCTGCAATTCCTTTGTGGATTATGGTGGCAGTGACTGGAGTTCTTGCTTTCTACAGTATGCTAATAACTGCAGTTTTTATTAACTACTGGGTAAGAAACTACTTTTTTCCTTTGCTCTATATGCTCTTTGCTCCTAGTTCAGTTCTCAGGCTATCCTTGCCACGTCTACCACAAACTCACTGATAGCCCTCACTTCAGGATCACAGTGCTTCTTCACCCCAGCTATATATGCACACCCATGCGATGCCCCTAAAGAGTTGAAACACCAGATGCTCTCCAGGTGGGCAGTCAGGCTTCTGCAGTAGAGTCCCAAAGCAAATAGTAATGCCATAGTGTTGGCAGTGCCCTGCACACCAGCACTTCCGAGTCACTGTCTCTGGCTCTGCTAATTGTCCCTGTCAGGGAAATCTAGCACTGCAAGCATTTCTGGCAAACCCCTTTGAGACTATACCGACAGAAGGAGCTCACCTACAGTAAAACAATCTTTAGGGAAACCCCCAGCTGGCCAAAGACCATCTGCACTGATGTCTTGTGCCTATCCAACAATTTCCACCAGTACCCACTATTTCTGGCAGCTTGACTGCAAGGGAACAGGAGCACTGGGATCTCAGCAGAACCTCGTCTGTCTCTGTATATTAACCCTAAGAAAGCTGAGAGAGTCTTATGGCTCAATATTTATGCTTTCTAATCTCTCTGAAGAGTTGGCTGGCCCAGGTCATATCCAGTTCTGCATGCTGGAGTAAAAAGAGAGTGAGGCATCATGCAGAGGCAGCAGAAGGACACCTTCCTAGACAAGGCTTAGGATCGTGATCTCCCAGAGCTGATTTACACTACTTACTCCATGTGGGAAAGGCTTGAACAAAGACTGTAGAGAGCTCTGTTCCTTGCACTCTGCCTTTTGTCTGCATCTTTGTTGTTAAATAGTGATTTTCAAGGCGATGTGTTAGCCTGTGCACAGGGCCCAGAGTCCCTAACAGGTTAAATGTTGCAAGTATATAGAATGCCACTCTCACTGCTAGGTGAAGCTTGAGATCTGCTAAGTGCTTCACAAAAATACACTTGCTCAGTGTATGGCTATTCCTAATGGAAAACAATCAAATGGGGCATTGCCACAGGAAATGCAAAGGCCAGTTAAATGGTCCTTCTTTGTGCCTTATTGTAGAGGCAGAGTCCGAGGAAAGCTGAGAGGATTACAGCAAACAGCTGCTGGTGTTACAGCGCTGTGCTGCAGTGGCTGTGCCCTGATGAGATACTGTAGCTTCAAATCCTTCATTTACAAGCTGAACCATTCTCTCTGCTATATTCGTTTGGTACCTAGTGGCTACGCACTTTGCTACTGACACGTCTGCCCTAGCAGGAGTGACAGGGCTGCATTGCGATGTGTGCTGTTTGCTGCATCAGTTTTTACCTGCTGTTATCACTGCTGGTGGTATTCTCCTGACAGTATGTACTCTGAGTGTGGATGTATTTAGAGTGTTGCTGAATGTAAATACAGCTTCCTAGAAGGCATTATGAATTGTAAAAAAAGTCCTAAAATATGATATTTGACAGCTGTGGCAAGCCTGTTTCACTTGAGTTCCTGAACGCATCTGAAGATTTGTCGATTTTCATACAGTTCTGCCTTCCCTGGAGGAAAACTGCTTTCTTCTCCAAAAGTAGCAGTCTTTGATCCTAGAACGGTCCAGCACTCATTCATGCTAGCAAAATGTCTTTCTCCCATGCAGAATTACCCCCTAGGTGAATTAAAAATCTTACATTATGGGGATGAGCACATACAGACAAAGCTTTTATATCTAACGATTTACATGCATCGACTGCATTGCGTGGCTTAAACAGTATGTAACTTATATTCAACACCATGCATATATGTAACACTAATAGAAAAAAGCTTAAAATGTCTCATAGTAACTGCCCCACTCTGCATGTACAGCATAATTCATCCACCAGATTTTCTAATGCAAACCTCCTCCAATTCCACAGCATCACAAGCATACTGCAGCATATGCAAATATTTATGTACATAGGAAGGAAATTTCAGTAAAAAGGTGATTGCAAGAGAAGCTATGATCAGTATGAAGGAAAAAGCATGGAAGCACTTTGCCTATCCCCTGATCGATAAAGCCTTAAGCTACACAAAACCTCCAACCTTGTATGCAGCCTACAGCAGAGGTTCAAATGCTGCTACAGCCACAAACTTCCTCTGTGCTTACAGGCAAATTATTTCACCTGTCTTCTGCTACTCTTATTTCTGAAAGAGATGATGCCTCCCTTGTCTCACAGGGGCATTATAAAGCAGGAATTCAACAATGGAAATGAGATTTTTGAGGCCAAGATAGTGAGACAGATAAAAGATTAACATAAGCTCTGATTCTTTCGCCCCTTGAAGGAAGGCTCAGAACAACACACACAGATTGTGTGATGCTGCTGTAAATGGTAGGCAAACCATGATACACACAGCCTCGGCTACTTTTTCCTGCTCTCATTCTGTTTGAGTTAAGCTAATTTCTTTTTCCCTCCTAATAAATGAGGACAGCCTTCACTGCTCAGACTGTATTGCTTCTGCTGAGTCATTCCACTGCTGAGAAGTAATGGTGAGAGGCATCAGTTTGTATCCTTGGTTTGCAGCATTCCTTTACCTGGAGAACTAACACTGTATATCTCTCAGCAGATAAGCTGGAGACTTACACTCAGGTTGGGCAAATTCCATAGATTATTTTATGAGAACATGTATTCTAATTCTTCTGTAAATGTATTTAAACCTGAGGCTGCCTTATAAATATGCCTGCTTCCCTGAACCAGGGCCTAAGGTCAGAACTGTCAGCAGTTAATGTGAGAGTTAGGTGAGACAATTTGTTAATTCAAAGAAGGAAAAATTAATCACACCCATTATTAACTTTCTCAGGTCTTATTAACAGTCAAAACCCTTCTGCTCAAAGGATCCGTGTTCCCTTACTTCTTCTCCCTTTTCAAATGTTCACCCCAGGCAGGACGGGCTAATTGTAGAAATGTTTTTACACTTCACTTCCCCTTCTCCCACAGCAAAAATCCAAGAAGAATATGTACCATCAGAGTGACTACATGAACATGACTCCCCGGCACCCACCATACCAAAAGAACAAGGGTTACCCATCCTATGCGCCAACACGAGACTACACGGCATATCGGTCCTGGCAGCCGTGATACCCACAAGCTGACCCACCAGTAGCCTCGTGTGCTTCTAGGCAGGCACTTGCTCTTGGACGTGGAAGGACAGCCTCTCATTTTCTCATCATGTTTGACATTATTGGTCATGGATACCTACACCATAGCAAGTATTGGCTAAACTTTGATATTATACTAAACAAAACAAACCAAAACAAACATTAGAGGGGGGAGGGGGGCAAAAAAGGATTGTTCTCCATGACAGCTGAAAATGAGATACAACTTGTATTGAGGGTTGTCAGTTGGTAAGACAGAAAATGGCATCGGACCTCAGAGCTGGTCTCCTCCTAACACTTGGGATTTTGCTCAGCTGTTGGGAGAACCGAAACTTCTGACCATTTCCAGATTTAACCCTTAATTTCTTTTCCTGTATGTTTAATCCTCAGAAACCTGTGTTGCTGTTAAATATGGCAAAATGTAAAAAAAAAAAAAAAAGTTTTCTTTTCTACAAGACCAGGGCACTGTTAGAAGTTCAAAACACATGCTTGAAAGAAAAAGTCAGCCTGAAGGCATCTAAGCTATTAGGCTATGGTGCAAATGGGCCATCAGGACAAATCAAACTTATAGAAAACTACTAAACCTTCAATATGTGAGTCCTTAGGTTGAACACTCTATAAATGTTTGTAAGGCCATTTGCATGACCAAGAAACTCCACAGAGTGAGAAAGTAATCAACCTGAAGACAGAATCAAGACAAATGGGAGAGGAAGAAAGATCTGTTGTCATCATGAAGAACCCTATTTCTGGGCTTTTTGCCTCCTACAGGGAACACAAAGGCATATGGGAAGCACCAGAAGACACAGAGGTCAGATTTTGAGGAGAGCTTTACTTTCATTTTTGGATTTTTGTTTCTATCCAAAACACACTCTGCTGAGTCCTCCTGAAAATTCATGCACATCTTCTGGCACCCAGGTTGTACCAGAGTTCTTTCAAAAATCTGAGTCACAAAAATATGAGCAACTAAAGATCGCTTGAATTTTTTTCCCATAAGCACTTAATTTTTGGGGTGTGAGAGGGTCCTTCATTCCCACCATTGTGAATAGAACCTGCAAGTGCTCAGCTGCCTGCAGGGACTGCTCTGAGCACTTCAAGGAACTTTGTGTTGACTGGAGGTTACTTTTTTATCTAAAGATACTCTTTAGGAATGCTCCATGCTGGAGTAGGAAAAAGTCTTCAGCAAAACTTGCTTTGTTCCTTCAATTAAGTATGTTTACATTAACAAGACATCCTAAACTGTTAATTGGGGTTGTCTTGGCATAAAATCCCTTTTCACACTGAGGAGATGAAGTTTATTTTATAGGGACTTCTGAATAAACAATTACATGAAAAACAAATCCATATTCCCACCTTGAAATAAAATGAGGATTGTACAACATTTACTTTCCTCCCAACTGGGATGAGAAGATTCTTTCTGTCTTTGAGGGGACATGACAAAAGTAGTGCCGTGGTTTATCCTGGCAGGCAGCTAAACCACACAGGTGTTTGCGCATTCCCTCCCCCTCCAGTGGGATGGGGGAGAAAATCAAAAAGAAAAAAGGTGAAACTCATGGGTTGAGATAAAGACAGTTTAATGGGACAGCAAAGGAGATAATAATAGTAATAATAATGATGATAAAAGAATATACAAAACAAGTGACACACAGCACAATTGCTCACCACCTGGAGACAATGCTCAGCTAGTTTCTGAGCCTCCCAGCCAACCCCTGTTACATACGGAGCATGACGCCATACAGTGTGGAATATCCCTTTGGCCAGCTTAGGTCAGCTGCCCTGGCTGTGCCCCCTCCCAGCTTCTTGGGTGCCCCCCCACCTTCTCTTGAGTGGGCTGGTATGAAAAGCTGGAAGGTTCTTGACTGCGTGGCAATAACTAGAAACGTCAGTGTGTTACCAATATTATTCTCCTCCTAAATCCAAAACACAGCACTCTGCCAGCTGTTAGGAAGGAAATTAACTTCAACTCAGCCAAAACCAGGACAAGCAGAGATGTGAGAGTGTAGGAACAGTCTGCTTTGACATCTTAACCCAAGAAAAAACTTTGGCACTTTCAAATTGGAAGATTTATTTGATTTTGCTGACTGGGCCCCAAACCATTCATTCTATTTCAGATTGCCACAAACTGTGTTCCTGGAGGGTGTTGTGCCACCTCTGGGCAGTGGTGAGCTGCCTGCTGCCCCCCCAGCCAGGCACAGCTTTGCCAGGGCTGGATGTAGAGCCCACAATGGCAATTGCAAACAAGGCCCGAGTGCCCACTGCCGTGACACTGTGCTTGGACCCAGCAGGCCCTGAGAGCTTTACTGTGGGTCAGTACGGCAAACCCAAAAGCTTATGATTGGGTTGAAAAAATTCGAAACACAGTCTAATTTATTTCTTCTCCTTTCCACTCACCACATGCACAAACTCCCCAAGGCTGACATTTTTCCACGTACATTTTTTACTCCCTTTTCCTGAAAAGCCCCTTATTGTGCCTTTGTACTACAGCTGAGGCAGCAAGGAGCACGTGCAGGGGGAGGGAGGCAGGCAGGACCCATGGCAGTCCCTGCATGGTCCCAGCTTGGCCCTCCTTGCTGGCACTGACTGGGGGGCATGCCAACCCCTTGCCACCTCCCTCCTCACTTGGAGGGGAGAAGTGAATGAACCTGTGCCAGGGGCACCCTGGTGGATAGCAGTAGGCTGGGCACAGTCCTCCGTCAGGGTACAGCACTGTCTGGGCATGCTCCATGCCATCTACCAGTGCTGTCCTCCTGTAACACTTTAACAAGTACTCTGATTACAATGCACTGTGACAAATCACATCTAGTGCAAACGTAAGGTGAGATGGCAAAGGCACATCAAAAGCATAAAAGAGGGTAAACGTTCTTTGTTTAAACTGCATATATGTATATTTTTAGATGTAGATGTACCTATTTCATTATATCTATATTCCTTAGAGTTTTATTATACTTTTTGCACTCTCCTTTTAAGATTATTAAATAGATACAGTAAATTAAATCCTGAATAAATGCATTGGGCCTGAGGCTAGTCAGAGGAGAGCATTACTTTCTAAAGCAAATGTTGGTATAATTTGCTTTCCTCCCCTAACACTTTTGTAATTTCCATATTTAAAACGTACTAATAGTTCCCAGGACATGACACTGGAAAGTAAATCCTGGAACATCTGGAACAACTATTAATTCATTTGACTGACAAAAAAGAAAGGGAGATACAGGGAAACATCTTAATCATGTAATGAAAAAAAATGAGAAGAACCAGGACAGGAGAGGCCCCAGCACTGTGTTAAAATGGACAATGCCGTTATGTTAAAGCACTACAGGGACATGAATTACAGACTATTGGAGATGAGATACCAGTAAATAACTTTTATCCACCACTGTAAGGGATTAAAAGAAAGTTTTTGCAGAGAAGCAAGCCAGTTAAGCCTAGAGTCTGGCCCTGCGTATGTGGATTAGCATATACAACAAACAGAGCAATCCTAATTTATTCCATCTGGTTTTAGGCAATGCATAACATGCCAGGACAGCCCTGGCCCTCCCTGGACCTGCCTTTGGGGTCTATACGCTGTTTATGGGATGATGTAAAGAGAAACCTCCCTCTGTTGCTGCTCCGAACTTGGAAACTGGCCCTCATGGAGGGCAGCGAGAGATCAATAGTGTTTTCTGCCTTGCACACAGCTCTTAATTCAAATGCAAATATAATCCTGCTGAACAGTGATTTAATTTTGCATCCTCCTTTCCCCCACTTTTGGATCTCAGTGTCAAATGAACATCTGATCTGCAGTCATGATATCTGAATGGCAATCACCATATGTTGCAAGGGGTCAACCAAGGGTTGTGCAGCTCCAGCCCCCTGCATGCTGATTCCTGTTCTTCATGTCTCCAGCACAGCACAAAACAACAGCCTGGCTCTTCTGTGCTTCCAGGAACCAAGCCCCTAGGAAGTCAATGCAGATGAGGTAGCCTGTGCTATCTTTGCAGTGTCTTGAACCTTCACCATTGGGGTTGTCAGGTTTACTAAAGCCAAAAGTCTTGGACATTCCTTCTAGTTTGAATCCCCCAAATTCCAATACCCTCCTCCTGTATCACATTTTTCAAAATGACTCTTCTTTCTTCTGTAGCTATAAACATGAACCCTGCATGTCTGTCAAACAATATCACATCTCGCTTCTTTACGTATCATCTCTTTTACTTTCGTTTCTGTGCCAGACTTAGCAGTTCAGGAACCCATCCAATTTGTTAATCGCTAACACCTTCCATGTGTGCAGCCTTCCGCCTGTACCCCTGACAGTTACTTGCTTCACAAAGACTGTCTTGTGTGCCACATTCCTCTTCAGTTTGGGGTAAGGAGTTGCCAGACTGGAGCCATGTGGTGATTGGGTAGGTACTTGTTTTCTGTTTGAATGATTTGGAGTCTTTCATCCCTTGGATTTTTCCCATCATCTTCAGATCTTCAGTCGTGCCAAACAGCCACATGTGAAGTCCACACCCCACGTGCTTCCCACAGAGCATTTGATGTCCGTATGTTTCATTTCCTGGGCATTGCAGGCTTTTGGCTATTGCCAAATTCATCATGCCTGTAGACATGCCCTGACAGCAGAAACAACTTTGGCTACTGATGGTATGTTTGATACTATATAAATAACACGGTACAAAAAGCTTGAGTTTTAGGAGCACACAAGCAAAGACTTCAGTGCTAAAGATCAAATCTTTCCGCTTTCAGCAAGGCTTTTGCTGTGTGACTGGAAAATACTTTATTCAAGATGAATCACACACCAAGACATAATTTTGTTAGTCACTCACTCACCAGAAAACAGGTTAGGGTAATGAGTACATCAGCTTTGTTAAGGTCCAATAAAGACTGGGAAAGGCTGAAAACGGCACTAGGCAGTAATTTGTAGCCAAAGTCAGTGTCTGTAAGTGGCTGTGAGAGGGAAACATTACTAGCTGCTTATCTTGATGCAAATGGATTGTTCTTCACAATTAGGTGCTTTTGTTGGAGCATCACATTACAGAATGTTACTATTCCAGCCTCAAGGGCATGCAGATAGTCTGATGTGGCCAATTTGGCTGACAAACTAATAGGAGGCTGCCAATTTCGTACAAACCCATTTGCAAAGACAAAAAGTTGAATGGTCTCAAATTCATGATGGGTTTTTGATGTTTGTTTTGGGTTTTTTTTTAACTGGATCTCCAGGATCAAGGCACCGGTTCTTATTTTTTTCTCCTTTTTTTTTTGTTAATAAAAATGAAAGGTAACTTTATTTTCAGGACCCACAAACTTACCAGGAGCACTTCAGTTTTGGGCAACTGGCTCCACCTCCTTCATCGGACCATAGTAATAACCAGGAATTTTCAAATGCCGTGGTTTTCCTAGCCATAATATTGTTATGTGGCCACATCATTCCTTTTTCCTCACTGACTTTTTATTGCCTCAAGGGAACTATTCTGGAGCCGGTTGAAGTGTTCTTATGGGCTGGAACAACTTTAGTTTTTTAGTTAGGAAATATTACTCCCTAACCAGCAAAAACAAAGATGCAAACAAGCCATTTGTAACAGTACAGTTCTGTGGAAATTAACATAGAGGTTTCAGTCTGGTAGGAGGATCAAATGGCCTTTTTACAAAATTCTTTTGCTCTAAAATACAGAAGCTGAAGAAATTACATACTAAACTACCTTAAAAGAGATCAGGTTGCAAAATTAAGAAATCAAAGGCAGGAAATGCCAGAAGGAAGCTTTCCTATCCAGCCTCTCTTCTGCCCCCTTGTGTGACCGGAGTGACTCTTTAATCACAATTGTATTTTTTTCCCTGCTTACAGCAACCTTTCCTTCTACTCTACACTGCTAAGAGCTGCTGGTCCACTCCCCTGCAGCAAGCACAGGCCTGCAGTAAGAGGCTCCAGGTATTGTCAGAGTGGGCGACGCTGCAGGTAGAGTCCGAGTGACATCTCAAGCCCCTCATATGAAGGGCTGTAGCAAGACACAGCCGCCAATCAGGCTAACTTAGATAAGAGCTAAGTTAATGCTTGACAGCCTTGTCAGTGCCCTATTAAATTAGATCACTCTGTTGTGAGTCAGAATGAACTAATTTTCGTGCTATGCTTGCTGCCTGTGACAGTTTGTGGGCTACTTTAATCTTCAAACACCAGTGGTCAAGATAAGAGCTGATTTTATTTTTTTCTCATGAAAATGATGAAGTAGGCTGCTTGAATTTTTTTTCCTGAGCTTCTCAGCCTTCCCCAGCCAAATCAAAACTGGCTGCAGAAAGGAAAATGTTTCTCTGTTTGTATAGCTCATCAACTCCTGATGCACGGGGACAGAGGCTGAAGTCCAGGGTGGAATGTCGCCTTTGGGAGCATTAACTTGTGTAGCTCTTTTTCTTATAAGCAGAGCAGATCATGAATTAATGCCAATGTTTTATCTGAACAACAACAACAACAAAGTATGAGACTAAGAAGCTGCAGAATTGGACAGCAAGGGAATAACCTCTGTCCCTGCTGCTGACACACCAAGTTGACACTACTTTCAAGTCCAGCCCTGTGATGGAGCGATCCACCACTAAGGATGGGAGAAGCAAAAGGGGTTAAAGGAGAAACCACCCTGAAACCACTTCAGCGAAACTCTGGAACGGTCCCTCAGGGAATGGAAATGAATAAACCAGCTGCAGGATGCACTACACAAAGCAGACTTCTGCCTCTCCCTGGCCACATACTAGAAATAACAATATTAAAAACACCCTAGTCTTTGCCTGAAGAAGTACTTTTTACTGCATAGACTGCTATGCATCAATGAGAAGCTAGCTGCATTGATGGTGAAAGCCAGGTTAGGTCCTGTGTGTGGACCTGGGCACACTGTTGAGTCCCAGGAAACTCTGGAGATAAAAGCAGCAAATTATATTCAATGAGCAATGGCCAAGCAAATCACAGCAGGCTGGAAAGGCAGGATGGATGAATGGCTGACTGCAGGAGAAGTGGAGTTAAAAGACTCCAGGGCTTGTCTCCAGCAGCTAGAGAAATGCATTAGTTTGGGCTGCAGCTCCAGTGAATTTCCTCCAATAAAAGCAGCCCTTGGAAGGATGAAGGTTCTGTGGTTATTTCCTGAGACTTAAGTCAAAATAACTGTGCATATACAGTTGACCAAAAAAAGACTTTTAAAACCTCTTAGTTCTGCCTTTTCTCCTGTCTGGACTAAAGGGTTACTGACTTACAAATCCTGCATTTAACCTGCAGTATAAGGTTTTAAAATCAGAGTATTCATTTCTTATTACCCTTTTTAAAAAATATTGATTAAGGAGTTTCTGTTGTAGTTCTGCAATCTGATTTCAAACTACTGAGGCAGAGAGGCAAAATGAGAACTGGGGTATAGGCTGAGGATATATGCACTGCAGTTCAGCACTGCATGGCAGTACCCACACATTGTGAAAGACAGCAGACACAAAATGAAGTTCAAAGAGTCCATAGGTTACATGAGCAACTTGGTGAAGAAATGTCAGTTAGAAACGAGCAGCAGCAAACAGCTCTGTTTTCCTATTGCTGTGGCTTTGCTTGGTGACGATGACATACAAAGATTAAGTCTAACTGCATGAGCTCCAGTTGTTTATCTCCTTTATTACCATCGCCAGTAAGTGAAGGAGATGTGTGGGTGTCACCTGCAAAAGAAGAAGTTGCATTTCTGAGAGAAAAACATCTGCAGATCAGAGAAGGCAAATGGTCTTGTTTAATTCATGCATATCCAGTTTCCTTCCCGTCACTAATTTGCAGTACTGAATTTAGTCTCCTGGCTTTTCTTAGCTTTATTATGCTGAGAGAAGAGTGCAAGAAAGAGGGAGACAGAACAACTTGAGCAATATCAAGTGCCCAGAATAATTGCAGATCACCGAGGTCGTTTGTAAATCGCTTAGACAGCCTAGCCTGCCTCTCAGGGCATGGAATTTGATTTTCCCTCCCCTCTCCTCCCATCTACTGAACTATGGGGATTTGCAACAAGAAAAGCTATCTATCTGCCATGCAATCAATTTACAGATGAACATTTTGTTTGGGCTGCTATAGAGGGAAACTGCAGAAACTGGAAGCCCTGGGTTACCATCCATGGCACAGTGTCTGTGTAGATGTAGAACATCTGGTTCTTCCATGCTCGCATGTTTGAGTCTGTGACACAGGGTGAATCTCTGCACGGAGTTAAACACTGCTTGCTGCATACATTACATAGAAATTACTATTTTAAGAAAGATTTAAAGCAAAGGCATCGCCTACATTGAAACTACTGAGGGATACTTTATGTATGGACATGCAAACAACTGTACAAACACAGATACAAGCCACTGTCTTTTCTCCCCATCATTATGTATAGGTTGTACGTCAAGCACGGTATGCTCATTGGCTCTAAGATATCTCTAGATTAATGTTTGGCTTGGCTGTTGCTGATTTGCCTGGATCAACTCACTTGCCTCTGAGATATAAGAAGCATCAGAAAACCAAAAAATTATAAATTTGGAGTATCTGTATTTAAAAATAAAACTTTCCTCCACCTCCAAATTTGCTGTAATTTGCTCTAGCCCTGGATTTGATATATATTCATAAGACTCTCCCTTTTATCACTCAACCCAGTGAAAAAACTGGTGACCACCCCTTTTCGACTGCAGATCAGAGAGTGGATTCCCTGTGGCTCTGCTATAGCTGTTCTAATAATCAAGCAAGAGGGCATGTTGCATTCTCCTTGTGCCCCAGCTGCAGCCCAAGAAAACCAAGGACATGAGTAATCCTTGTCACCTAACTGCAAAATATGACATTCACCTTCCCCACTAAACAGACCTCTTTATAAAGATTAAACTCACTTGTTCTCGATAGCTGCCATAATGAATGGTTGGTCAATAATGATTAGTTCCTTGTTCTTGCGAACAACAAGCTCTTGTGTCCGTTTACTGAGGGGAGGAATCCAATTTATGTTGGTATCATTAGTTGTGTGAGGAAGTCGCACATCTGTGCAACTTGCTGTGGGAGTGTCTTCTTCCCTCATGTAAATGCTGGGTTGCAATCTGGGTCAACAAAGTAAGGTTTAGCACTTTTGACTGAAGAACTGCACAAGAAAAATAGCAGAAATTGCCTGTGAAAGTTGAGGCACTGATCAATCCAGTGCTGTCACTCGTTGAATGGCATGAGCACTAGCAGAGTATCATTCTCAGATCGGTTAGGAGTGAGTTCATGCTGTAATCTCTACAAGTTTAGGATCTCAGATGCACGTAGGCTGCAAAGGCAGAGCAAAATTCTAAAGGATCCAAGGCAGGGGGAAAATACAGGGAAGCAACATGTTTAACTTGCTGAAGGCAAGCACTTTTTGTGCTGGGAACAGGAAACCAAGAGTCAGTGCAAAGGATGTTGCGGGTGTTGGAAAGGCCACGGCTGTAGTTACTGTGCATACCTGGGTGACTCATCATCATTTTGGGTTACGTGTTACTAGCCACTACGTTTTTGTACAGTTGAGACCCCAAATCTTGGGGTCAAATCTTCTCATATTCTAGTACAAATGACAGTAATAACTTTAGAAGGTGTTGTATCAGACCCTCGTCCCTTCCTCAGCAAATGTCAGCACTAAAAGCCATGGAGGGAAAAGTATAAAAACAAACCTGCAAAGCTGCAGAGGCTGGGACAGAAACACATAAGGTTCTTGTTTTCTTCCTTCCACACTTTTCACTTCCTTTCTGATAGGTCTCAGTATTTACCACTTGGAACACATCTGGCCATGAGAGCTGTGGTCTTACCAGAGCTTATTTTTCACTTTATCACTTATTTATATGGCTACACAACTCAACATCAAAGAGAAGCCAAGAAAGCAGTATCAATAGAGAGCTCTGTAAGTGATATCTCTCATTTCACAACCCAGGAACCACAGGTAATCCCCTCACAATGTATTCAGGCACAGCACTGCTCTGAAGCTGTTCCACTGAGAAAGAGAATTGCTGATGCTTGACTTGCAACAACTTTGCAACATCACAGTACGGGGGGGGTCATAGAAGGAAGAGGAGCAGAGCACGTTTCAAGCACACATACACACACAATCCAAAAGACAAATACTTGAGTGTTTCTCAAAGGGCAGAGGAAAGCTCTTTTACGGTTCTCTAGCCCCACCTCACCCCCTCAAATTAGAATGTATGGAAAATGCTTTTCCCCAAGGTGAACATGTGTATATGGTTGGGAGGGCATAAACACACACACATATAGTCAGTTCTGTATGTAACGTTCCTTTTACAGGTACACCAGCGTGCTTTCCCATTTCCCCAGCCTTGCTCAGTGCAAGGTCTCCTTGCACAAACAGTCCATGCTGCTCAGTGACTGCTGATTGCCCTGTTCTCCCGTTGGCAGAGTGTGGCCCTTTCTAATGGAAAAAACCAGGCCTGAAGAAACTTGCCGTTTGAATGCATCAGTCAGCCCTCTGGCAAAGTAGATCTTACTGTTGCTTCATCCTCCTGGACCGAGAACCCTTGGGGCTTTTCACATGCATTTTGCATCAGAACATAAACACGCAGACCTATGCTCCATCTGGCAATGGTGTCTTGTTTCCGACAAACCTAGCTGCTCCAGTGGAAGACACAGAGCCTTCAGGACTGACTAGCTTGTCCCAAAAGAAATGTGTTTCTATCATTAGCTAGCAATCATCTCACGGCCTTTAACAGGAGCTTTGAGAAATAATCTTTCCGATTTCCATTTTCTACAGCTGCAATCACTGTGATCACAAATATGCATTTATATTACAGTAATAATCAAAGATCTGTTTTTTCACACTGTATAAGCTGAAAAGTAATATTCCATGCCCTGAAGAGTTCAGAGGGTAAAAGCAAAACAGATGAGAGCTGACTGAGTGGGAAACAGAATACACAAAAATGTAAGGAATTGTAGTGTGATTGGCATGTGTGGCTGTTTGCTATTAAATTGGGTGTAAAACCAAGGAAAAAGGAATGAAAAGAAAGGACTATATACTGTTACTGCCTTTCAGGCTTAGTCAGCTTTGTTTTCAGTCAAGCACCAGCTCAATGCTTGAGAAGAGGAAAACGTTCTACATCTCTCTGCTACACAACAGTGAACTGTCAGCAGGGACTCTTTGGGATTTACACTGGTGCAAGAGCATGAAATTTGGAACCGGAGACATAATTTTTTTTCCTTTTTTTTTCTTTTCTCTCATAATAGCACATATAACCTGCCGTAGCCAGCAATCTGCAGCCAGTTTCTGACTAATGGGTTGAACAGTCTTTCTCTTTCTGGGTTACTGACACTTTTACTAACTTCCTCTCTGCTCCCACCTATCAGTCCTGGAGAATTTTGGTAGGATGCTGTCAGACACAAGTGAGGGAGGGATTTCTTTGCACTAAAAGGAACAGCTGATCCCATTTTCCTTTCCTGTCAAACTGTGGTGCTTTATCCCACCAGCCCGTGACGCAGGCAGAACTGGGCTCTGCATTTTATGCCTCAGCCTGACCTTGACTGCAGCACTGTACTGGCATCATTCATTAATTGCAATAGGTCTCTTTACTGCGAGCTGTAAAATGGGAGTAATAAACTTAATGGCATTATGTACTGTAGACTCCAGCTCACGTTGTTACTCATTCTCTCAAAGCAGAGACTGCTCAGGAGAAGAGACTGCTGCTTAATTAACCTCCTTCTGCAGTGAGGAAGCCTTGGCAATTGAATCATGTTAATTTAGATTTCACCACTGATGTTCTATTATCAAATACCTTTTATTTCAAAGGAACCCTCCCTTCCTTGGCTCAAAACAAATTTGTCATCTACAGCCCGCTGGCCTCCAGGTTCCAGCGGTGCTTGCAAATATTAATTGTCAGGATAGAGAAATCGGTTACGGTGATGCTGAACGAAAGCACAAGTACTATGCCCTCTTTGCAGTATCAGCATGTGCTGGTATTTCTTTAGCAAATACTGAATCTCTCCGGTTACATCAATTGTAGGGATACCTCTGCATTAGAGCAGGAATCTCATTCCCTAGGGAAACAGTATGGCAACTCCTAAGTTGCTTTGAAGGACTAATACAAAAATACAAGCACAGAGGCTATCTAATGGTTGTTTTGCCCTCAGATCTAAAGTCTCTGCTCCTGAGGCAGAGCCTCTGTGATGTGGCTTGGTGAGTCCTGTGCACAGAGAGGACAGCCATGTGACAAATTCCTTCAAAACCTCCAAAGAAATTTAGCCCTGTGCTTGGCAACTGCCTGGGTCCTGAGAAGGTGAAAAGTCCCATGGTGAAGAGTGAGACACACAAAGAACAGCTGCACATGCACAACAGTCTTCTGTTACAAACACGCAAAAGCACAAACAGGAGGTCTTCAAGGAATCACATAATCTAAAGCAACAAAACCTCAAGTCAACATGGGATCACTATTCCCCAGACCCAAGTACCTGGAAGTGATTTACTTAAGTAAGTCTGAAACTCCTGAGCCACCAGATGTACAGAGACCAGTTCAGGCACTACAAGGCTGAACTATGCATGTCACCTAAATAATCCATCAAATTTTTAGGATGTGGATTCTTTTAAAAGCCTTTGAGTTCTCCATACACTTTGGAAGAGCCCCACATGAGACAAAAATGTTGGATCATTTTATCTTTTTTCTGCTGAATAAAGCAAATAATTTTGCAGAAGGTTTGCAGATGCTCTTACTTAAAAACTATGTCACGAGACAGATTGAAGCTTGAATCTTTCATCTAAATGGAGAACCTGACTGTCCGCCTTTTATTTTTTCCTGTGGCAAGAAAGACGGAGAGGAAGTGGAAGGTGCTCCATTATCTCAAAGCTAAAATGGCAACCTTTACCTGTATAAAATCTATCTCCTTTTCTATTGAGTTGTTTTAGGTTATGAAGGGTTAAGTGACCAGTATGGAGAAGCTCCAACGCTGCAAAAAAACCCCATGAGATCTTTTTAGTGGTGTATATGTCTATGCAGTGTGATGTGTCTGCAAACCATACTGAATTTTCTGATTAGTGTGAAAAAACAAAGGCAGCGTGCAGTGAGAAAAGAAGACCCTGTGCAGAATCAATTTGCCAGCAAAGCAATTAAAAAGATGGACTTCTTAGAACAGCAGTGGTTGTCACTTGTGTATGACACTCAGTGGGCTATGATTTCCTCAGATAAAACTCATGCATTGCTGCACCTGAATACCATGTGGTGATCACTATGTAGCCTGCTACATTTTCAATAGCTAGCAACAGTTTAATCCCGATCTGAGCTATTTAGCAGGTGTGAAGAGAGTAAGGGCTTACTCTCCATATAGAAGATGGGGCAGAAAGACTTGCTTTTGGTTTTTATTTCCTGTAAATACGTTTCTCAGAAGGTTTGTGGGCATGTATCTCCCTCCTCTGGTGCACAATAAAGTAACACCCTGGTGGAAGATACAAGAGACTTCTTGTGACAAAAAAATGAAAACTGAGAAAGAGTCCTCAGTGAAGGAGTACAAATACTCAATTAATCTCGTGGGAGAGAATGTATTTCCTTTGCTGCTCCACTTCATTATACTGACATCATGTCATATAAATATAATAGCTGTTTTCTACACCTGGGCACCTTGTAGTCATTAATATTTTGCCCTAAAAATAGTTCAGCCCCTGATTTGATGTCAAATCTCCATGGTCTTCTCTGAACTCAGTTCTTTCATTCTTATCAGATTGATCCTGTTTCTTACCATTTTCCTAGTTGCTTTGTTTATTCACAAAAATGCCATGATTGTAAGTTTCCAGTCCACGTGGTTAAAATGACCTGTATTTCAGTCATTTTACGTAGATCTGTACTTGACACTTACTACAGTGAGTCCGCACTTATGGACAGTGACAGAGAACTGGGGTTCATCTCACCTAACTTCTGACATCTCCAGTAAGCAGATGATTTCTCTCCGCTGATTTGAAGGGGACTCTGGGGAACTACCTTAGATGCAGACACCTGCATTGGCTAGCAGCCTGCCTTAGGCAGTTCCCAGAGACAAAACTTCCCATCTCTTGTGCTCCACTCTTACCTTCTCTTTGGTTCATCTTCTGTTTGAGCTGGCTACTCTGCCATAAATTCTAGGAGAATAATATCATTGGCCTAGTCCACAACATCCGCTGGAAAGGAAGAGTGATCTGGGCAGGGAGTAGCAAGACATCACTGCTGTCATCCATCTGTAGAAAAGCAGGTATTTTCTCACAGATGGATAGAAAACTGCTTGCTGCTCCTCCAAGTGCTGTTGTGACTTCCAGTCCTACTGATGGGAGTAGTGGAGCCTTTCCTTTACTACCAGAGAGGCTCGAAGGGACCATTCCTGTCTGCTGTCACCCAGACCTGGATATTAATCAAGTTCTTGCAGAAGGAAGACTCATCTGCTTCAATTCTGGAGTGACTTTTGCCTAAGTAAGACTAGTCAACATAGTGCAGAAAATTCAGATTAGAGGAGAATCCTTCTGGTGCAGACTTCTTTATTCTTTGTGTGTGTCTCCCCCTCCCCGTCCCCCAAACACACCCTCCTCAGATAAATCCATCTCATTCAACAGCTTCAAAAGAAACTGCTATTTTAAGAACAGAAATGTGTCACCCCCTTTTACAACTTGATTTTTAAATTGTTCTGACACTGGTTTGTCTATGTGCCAGACTAACGAGAGACAAAAAGAATAAACACATCATTATAGTACTCAAAGAAGACATTAACCCAAATGTACTTCAAAACGAGATAAGCTAGTCAGTACCTAAGATTTCCTACTGCATGCTCCACGTTTACTTTATCTTGTAACTACAGCAGCACATTCCCTCTGTTACAACGGGTGTGTATTTGTTTTCCACAACTCCTTGCTAGACCCAGCAGCCAGTTCTGTGAGCATTTATGCAACATCAACTAGGCAATTATTTTGAGACACTGAAATGATCTTTCTGGAGGGACTGATTCTGCCCTAACTGTTCATTGCCATCCAAACAAACAAGAGCTGCAGGCAGAGCTTGCTGTGCTCTCAATGACATTCTTGCACACTCGACTAACAGCAGGTACTGTGTCCTGATTCGCACCACTGCCAGCAGTGGCACTCTGCTCTCTGGCTCTGACCCACTGAAAGGTGCTGATTAATAATAGCCCAGCCTCACGCACAACCCCCGCCAAGCTAAGTCCGAATGTTTCCTCTGATCAGTTAGAAGATGAATCTGGGAAAACAAGTTGCTTCTCCTTCTTGGTCGTCATCTGCTTCTGACTTGAGCAAATCTATGCCACAGCAAGAAAATCCTGACCCAGCTCTTCACACAGGCTGGTGTGGTTGAGCTCAAGACTTTCAAATACTTCACAGATGAACTTAAGCGACACAGGCTACATGCAAGCCCTCAGAGAAGAAAAACTTTGTGGGCTTGTATGCTTGCTAAGAGAAAAAGAATTAAAAGGCTTTATAGTGTCCAGAGCTTCACAGACGCAGACAACTGCCAAACAGCTACTTAGTTCACATGGCCTTACAAAACTCCCTGTCTCTGTACCATGACTGCTCAGCTAACCATGTCAGTGGTACACTAACTCACATATGGTAATCTGGGGGATGGGAGTACACTGCTCATCTAAGCCCAGCCATTCTCTAAGAGCTACAACCCTCAAATGAGCCTGAGGTGTTGCCTGAAGTAATCATGTCTCAGTGGGGAAAGCACAAGCAACAACTCTATTTACTCTTTCAATTTTTACTTAGCTGCACAGAAATTCAACTTTTCCCCTTGAACACTGGGGGATTCTAATCCTCAAAGCTTTGATTATTTCAGGTAAAAATGTTATCTACCTGGTATTAAGGGGTCATTTGGATTCATGGTCTCACTTGACCATGATGAAAAAATAGATGAAAACTGGAATATTTGGATGATGACTCAACACTGTGCAGAGTGAGGGTTGCTAATTATAGTGAAGAGGATGTGTGCTAAAAATTCAGACACAGTGGGATTTTGCAGTACACCAGTGAGCTTTTGCACGTAAAGGCTGAGCAACTTGATAAACAACAGAAAGCTGGAAACTCATAGAGGGTTGGTATATTTTTGGTTAAAAGTATGTAAATATATAACCTCGGCCCAAGTCCACGCAATAATAAAACAAACCAAGCTTCTGTAAATGGGCTGCCTTTGAGCTGGGAGAAAATAAATAAGAAGGAAATAAATTAATCAAGAATTACAAAAAGCATCTTATAATAAAAAAGGAAATGATGAAATACAGAATATGATCCTGAAACCTAAGGCTTACCTATGCCTTTCTTGCTTTCAGAATAAAATGGCAACCATCATCATTTTAAGTAGATCGCTGCGCTTAAGAGATCCAATTGCTTTTCTGTGATACAAGTGTGCAAGGCAGAGTGATTTTAAATGATTGAAATGGCATAAAAAACTACTCCAAACCATCACCTTGCCTTTAAACTTGCAGTTTGTACAGCACTTCAGTGCTGCCCCTGGACTGAAGGAAAAGAAAAGAAATAAGGGGGGCTTCATTCCTGCATGGGAGCATTTGAGTCACGGATATTAAATGAGAAAGGCTCGTGTGTGGTTGAAGAGGGCACGTTTTCCTTCCCCAGGCTCTCCAGCGGGGGATTCAGTATGCTGCCACTTGCCGTACTTGCGGGTGTGCCGATGGAGAAGCACTGGGCCTCAGCAGCACGCAGCATTTACCGACAGCTGCGCTCACTCTGCCAGCTCCTGCCAGCCCCATGGCGGCCCCTCAGCCCCGCTCCGCACACGACGCACACCGCTCGGGCCCGCTCCCCTGAGCTATGCTGGGACGCCGTTTCTGGGCCGGAGGGACGGGAAACAGGCAGCACGAGAGAAGGAAAAACGGGAGGTAGGAAGTGCTAAGTGACAGGTTTGGGGGGGGGCGCTCCCCAACACCGCGCGGTGGTTCCTGCCAGCGGAAGTGACAGCGAACTGCAGGCACAAAGGCAGCGCATGCCCGCCGCCGCCCCTCCCGCCCA
>VWZZ01008519.1:283514-320077 GCA_013399095.1 Psophia crepitans
CGGGCCCGCGGGGCTGCCGCAGGCTGCAGCACCGCTGGGCAGCCCCCTCCTGCCTCTTCCCCGCCAGGCCGGCTGGAGAAGGCAATGAGATGCCCTTTTGCAGCAAGTGCCTTTGCACCCCCCCGGCGTGCGCCGGCGCCCCTGCACGGCCCTTCCCCTCGCTGTTACATTCCCCGAAGGTCCATGCACAGCCGAGGACCACATGCTGACTCTCCTCACACCCAAGCAGATCCACAGCCCTTCTGCCACAAGCAGCGGGGGCACAGGAGGGCCCGAGTAGGTCAGGTGGCAGTCCCGAGTACCATGGGTGGTGTTTCTCCACCTGCTGATCCATCTGGATCACAGTTCTTCTGCCTTTGAAGGCCTGTAGGGAGGTAACTGGCAGCACCCCACAGGTTTTGGGGCAAGCTTTGCCTCAAATTTGGGCCATCTGCAAGAAGAAGAGGCTGAAGTTACGTAGCTAGAGGGAAAGCTGTGCGTCCCTTCTAGCAAACCACCTACTCTGGTGTGCTGCTAGGCACAACGGGCTGCGGTCCTCTGCTCAGCGTGGGCAGTTGGTGAGCTGAGCCCAGGAAAACTGTGTGTGGGAAAAAGTTTGGAGGTGCCTCTTCTGCTGAGATCCCATTCAGCCTCTCCCCAGGGTCCCAAGGAATTTGATGCATCTCCGAAAGTTACAAATGTTCCTGCAAGCAGTGGCTTTCCAGGCTGAGCTGCAGAGTGGGCAGTTTCCACGTGGGAGGATGTGTGGAGGGGAAGAAAGGTCGGAGGCCTGTTTGCTGATTCTTTCTCTCTGTGAATGCAAAATGAGGGACCTGGAGACTCCAGGAGGTTCACAACAGTTCTCATAACTTCATTCACTCCATAGTGCTCACTTAGCTCAGCTGGTAAACAAAGCCCAATGGTACAAAACCCAGGAACAAGCTTTGCTTGGTCTAGTCAACTATTCCTGGTTTAAATTTGCACTTCCCAGTTGAAACCTGTGCAAGACAAAGTATTACTCCATCCCAGGAGAGCAGGAAATATTCCCTCCATTCCCTGTAAGCTCCTAAACTACTGCTAAACTTTTGTCTTCTCCCCTCACATCCACAGGCGGTGACGCTCCTTCAGCCCTCTAAGAGTTATGACAGTAGCAGCACCGAGCAACACGTGGTGATGATGAAATTTTCCCTGGCAGGAGAATTAGGCTCTGCACAAACACATCTGAAGGACTTCCACTGCTTTTTTTCTGTGTGGTGCCCCCACCAGAATAGCTGCAGGGATGCAGTGCCTCACCTGCTGGCTGGGGAATGGTGCTGTAGTGATTCTGCAGTGAGGAACAAACTTGAACAACTGGATTTGTTCAAACTCTGGGCAGGACCCTGTGGTATTGATAGCACCTTTTCCTTATCCCGTGTAGCACCTGCCACAATGTGCCTTGTGTGCCCTGTCTGGGGCCGTGCAAATCTCCGCAACCAGACTTCAGTGCAAATTCAGTGCAATGCATCTGTCACCTGCAGATGGGTATCAAGCCTTCAGCTGTGGTCTGCCCAGCATGACTGAGAGTAATACAGAGTAGAAAAAGCAGGGAGCACGTTCCCTGCTTGAGGACATCTGATAGGGGGACCTAGCTGTGTTAGACACCCATTCAGCATTAAAGAAAAGACCAGCAGTGCTGAGGAGGGTATGAAAGGAAAGACTTGGCTCACATGTGTTTCATAGTTACCCTCAATATTTCGTCATTCCTGCCTAGGGTGCGGTATTGCTCGTTCTGAGAATATAGTATGGCAAATGACATTTGACTGTGGTAGACCTGTTTTACAATGACACTTCATACAAACCCACAGCTCTCAAACTGAAAAGAGGGAGGGCTTGCGAGAAATGAATTCTTCAGGGAGGTATGGCACATGCTTTTCTAAGAATACACCACATGATAACACATAACATTCTTGCCAAAAGGGAAAGGTGAAAGGATATACATTGCCTGCCCATCTATCGAGGAGGTCTGACGAGAATATCATTGTGCACTCAGCACATTCTTTACTTGTTTTTAAGTTAATTTTTCATAATCCATTTACAGCACCATCTTTACCTATTTGGCTATACTTAAATATTTTTTGGGGGATGCTGAATTTAGAGACATTAAATTGAGATTCACTCCCCCCCTCCTTTTATTTTCTCTCTTCTTTTGGGCTGGCAAGTTACAACGGTCAGCAACTGTCATTCCGTATTACAGTGGCAATCACAGCCCCATTTACAAGCACTAGATACAAGATTACACAACCTGGTCCTAAGGTAATGGTAAGGATGACCACACCATAAATGCGAAATGTGTATATGTGGGTGTATTTAAGGGGAGGGGAAAGCTAGCAATGCTGTTAGGATTTGAGACCCACTCTTTAATGTAAAAGGTATGTTCTTCCTAGAAGGGGGTGAACCTTGTGAGTTACTTA
Source organism: Psophia crepitans (assembly GCA_013399095.1). Taxonomy (NCBI): domain Eukaryota; kingdom Metazoa; phylum Chordata; class Aves; order Gruiformes; family Psophiidae; genus Psophia; species Psophia crepitans. Next base: position 285,944 of record VWZZ01008519.1, read on the forward strand.
TAAAGCCTCAGGGTGCCAAGCCCCAGAGTTACAGGAACACCTGCTCAGAAAGCTTGAAAATTTTCCTAGGGCTAAATCATGCTTTGGACTGTATGACTTGTGTCTGTTATACATCAAACGGGTCCAGGAAAACCTCTCAACCTCCAAGGCCAAGTGACTGCAACCAAACTGCTGAACTGGAGCTGATACTGCAACATTCTCACTCTGCATGTGTGGGGCTCTTGGGTGAGGGCATCTGCTGGTTCCCCCCTGCCCTGGGGTAACGGCAGGCTCCCCTCCTGCCAGCAACCGAGCTGCTAGCTAATACTTGATCTTTGCATTTAAATACCTTATGACACTCAGGCACAGCTGCTGCAGAACGCGTGTGGGTGCAGCCAGGGTATTCCTGATGCCCAGAGCCATTCGTTCCAGAAGCAAGTACCGTATGGAAAACACCCAAAGCAGTGCCTGCCGCTGACACAGGCACATAGCAGGGTTCCTCACATCTCCCTCATTCCTACGGCTGTGACTGATCCAGCCGGATTTACCTTATAAACACAGAGAGCTGCAGTGAAATTCTGGGCACCCAGGACTCCTTTTCCCTGAGGTCACTCTCTTGAGGTCCCCAGCATGCCCAGATTTGCTTTAGCCTTTGGAAAGCTCAGCCCTGCTTTAACCCCATCACATTCACTTGCCATGTCTGTCTGTCTCTGGAATGAACTACATGTATCTGCCTCTGGAAGACATTCCCTTGCCCAAATTCAATGTCACTGATATTTCTTACAGCAATCAGCCCCTCCTTCAGCCCTTTCTATCAGAGCAAATGTGGCATTTTCATAGACTTTACTACTGCAGTCATTGCTTGGGCCTTTGAGGTCAAAGCTGAGTAAACCTCAAGTGCCTCACCAGGCAACTCTGCAGATATAAACTTCAATTTCCAAGATTCATTCCATTGATTTATTCCCTGAGCTGTCACTGCTCACACAGCTTAGCTGTATCACAGATCATATGTTTAGGATTTAATTATCTTCACTATACATTAAATATACTATATATGGTGTGCTGGAGAGTCAAAACTCATAAAGATTTAAATGCAAACAAAATATACATGGCTGAGGAGAAAGCCTTGAGGAATTTTCCAGTCCTGTCTTGACTGTCAGGAGAGTTTTGTGCCAGGTAGGACATATTTTCATGTTCCTTTTTACCTGATCTCGGTCAGCATTGCCAAGAAAAGGCAGCACCATCCAGACTGCCCCTTTGGCCTCTGGCAGCACCCCCACCATCCCCCCCTGTACTGGTGCTGGGATTAATTTGCCTGTGGGATGAACTGGAACAGAGAAAGGATTTAGCTTGCACAGCTGCACAAGGGCTAGTGCTGCTACAAGGGACGGAGAGCCATGGGACTAGGGATTTTGGAGGGCAGGTAATGATCCTGCCCATTTTGGTAGCAGTTGCTCTTCCAAGAGGTCAGGCTGTTGGTGAAATCACACCCATGGGACAGGGTCCTTCCTTCTTCTCTGTGTGATAAAATAATCCAGGCATTGTGCAGTGCCTTCTCACTTGCATCACAGTAATAAATACGGTGAAACCCCACAAGTTTATTAGCTTAGAAGATGGCAGTTCTGGCTTGCCTGAAGGAAATGCTGAGGTAGGAGGGCGACAGCCACTTTAGCTTAAGAGATAAGAACTGAGCCCTGGCAGTAGCATACACCTAATTGTTGGACTCACTGCAGGCCAGTCCTCCCTTGGCAGGTAAGGCTTAGTACTGCCTTGTGTGAGGGTGCTGTCACACAACAGGAATTAAAAAAGGCAGCTCAAAAGCAGCACAACAGTGCATAGACTGAACATGTGCCCACAGCGTAACAGCAGAGGTGGCCCTGTTGTCGGTAGACAGTGCAGCTCCCTGAGGAGAATTTCCTCTTGGAGCCTCGTGATTACCAGTGCAAATTAGAGCAGTCTGCAGCTAAAGAGCACAAGGACAAACTTTTTGTCGTGTCTTCACCAGAAGTCAAGCCACATGAAACATGATTTCCAACAAAGATGTGTTGGTTGTCTGGCCTTCACAATGTCCCTGAAATGAACACATCTCTGCAAGGACTGGAGCTCTAGGTGGCATTGGGATTAAAGAACCAATCTGTCCTTGATAAAAAAATACCTTGGTATCTGCCTTCCCTTTCCTGGTAAATGAATGACGGTCACTGTAGGCAGCCACTCTTGTAGAAAACTTCTAGCTATCAAGGGGGAAAAATGCCCAACAATTACACAATTACGGTGGGCATTTACAGAGTTTGGAGTGTACAGACTCTAGCTGTGGCCTTTATGACATTTGCTATTAAACCAGGTTACTGGGCAAAAGCCTTTAGGAAACTGGACACTTAGTCAAGATAACTAAGTGGATCCCAAGAGCAGCACACGCAGGTTAGTGTAGTTAATCCCTGAAAGCACAGAGCAAATGGATTACCGTGTGCATGGTGTGCATGTGGCTGCTGTCCATTTTAGTGCAAAGAGAAGGCTGGGTGCTCAGCTGGAGCACCCAGAACACCACCTCGGTGCCCTGCTGGCCCTGTGCATGAGTGAGAAGTGCAGGAACGAGAACGGAATGCTTCTTGTGCAACTTGCAACAGCAATACTAAAAGCAAGAGGCAGGTGTGTTCCTCTTTAAGGTCAGCTGAAGGGCCTGGTAGTATGTGGGTGAATGAGGCCAGGGTCCTGTTTCAAAGAGGCTGCTGGGGAGAGAGAGACTGTGATTCACTTCAGGAGAGCGTTGGTTGACTGTGAGGAGGAGGCTGGCAGCCCTTGCTTCCCACCATGCTCACTCATGCAGCGTCTGCAGCCACGGGGCACAGAAGAAGGGGGAAATGAAGAGAATGGGGAGGCTGCAAGAGGAGGGAGAGAGCAAAGCTGCTTCCTTTCCCCTCTCTGCTTCTGGCCCCTCAATTTCAGCTTCTGTGTCTTAGTTCTGTTGTGTTTCTCAGTGTTGTTTCCCCGTAGGTCCACCTGCAAGGCCAGACCTCCGTAAGGAGAATCCTTTCTTCCCTGTGCCAAATAAGAATGCCTGCTTTGTTAGATGACCTGACCAACAGCTGCCGGCAGGCCAGGCCTGCCATCCCTACTGTCCCTGCCATCCTCGCTCTCTCTGCCATCCCTGCCGTCCCCACTGTCCCTGCCATCCCCGTATTCATGCCCCCTGGGTGTGCCATGGGTGCAACGGAGGCAGGTGGCTGTTCCCTGCCCTTCCTGCTGACACCATCAGGGTAGCGACAAATTTTACGAGTAACTTCATGAGCCAAGCCGTTAAACCATTGTCTGTTCTCCCAGCTGCATTTACCTCACAGGATGGCAGTATTTGATATCTCGAAAGATAAAGAATATTTTGTTGTAAGCAAAGGAAAACTAGAAAAGATTGATGGCGGTATTGGGGGGAAATGAGCTGAAAACCATAGGCAGGGCAAAAGCCTGAAGAATCAGATGAGCGAGGAGGGTTATAGTGTGCAAGTGAAGAGGCATTGAGTCACATTGCAAGCTTGTACCATAAAATGATCTATACCTATTTCCCAGAAGGTGATTAGTTTGCATAATTCAGAAGTTTTATGAAGGGTGTTCATTGGAACTCGATGAATAATTAATTTTTTTTGTTTCGTTGGCAACTTTGGAAAGTCAAGAGGACTCATTTCAATCAGACTGAAAGGAAAAAAAATTGATTTTTTGTGACTTGAAAAGTAAAACAAATAATAATTTCGAGGCTTCAAATGAGACATTTGTTCCTAAAAAAATTTAATGCTTCATTTTGATGGTGCCTATTTAAATGTGGTTTGAATATTTAAAAATAACTGATTTTTGACAGAAAATGTTGCTTTGAACAAGAAAAATTAAATCACTTAATTTGAAAAACATTGAGAATTATTTCATTGGAAATTCCAAAGTTTTTTTTTTCTTGATATTGAAGAATATGGACATATTGGCCAAGCCTCTGAAATATATTACTGTCTCCTATCCTGAACTTTTGGCTGCAGAAGTTTGTTTCAAAAACAAAAGCCCCATTCCCAAGCTTGACAGTTTATCATGCAAATCTAAACTTCTCCAGACTCCAGAACCTGCAGCTCCACATATCTCCAGCCCAGGAACTCAACAAAACATTAATCAGTCAGTGCAAAGTCACAGAGAGAAATTATAGCTGCACTCTCCAGAGCTTGCATTCGCCAGGATGTTATGACCTAATACACAGTCTACTATTAAATAGCTTGCAAATGGAATTACTCTGTTTCAGGATGTAGTATTAAAAAAGCAACAACAAAAGCATTCTTATAGAGCATTTGCAGTTAAATCCCTTCAAGTGAGGAATGGGCGGTGCTGTAGTTTCATAGCTATGGGAGGAATGGAGGAATGGGAATGAGGGGAGACCGAGCCCTGCCTAACCTCTCCAGCCCAAACACCTTGGTACAGAGATACCATGTATTTTCACTGAAGCTTGACCTCTGGCAATAATCCAACACAGGCTGATATATCAGGCAGGTACTGTTGCAGCAACGTCACTTACAAGGCCGTGGCAGCAAAATTTTTTGATGCAGTTAGATCCTTAGGGTAATGAGAACCAGGCCTTCTGCTTTACACTTTTTGTTGTACGAGATGTATGTTGATTGCTGACGTTTGAAAATCATTAGAAGTGGGTTAATACAATGGCCATTTAAATGAGCAAACATAGCAAAAAACCTTAGGAAGTGAAACTTTCTCAAGAAAGCTCTGCTTAACTGCAGTTGCTTTTGCTGCAAAGGGTTCCCTTCACATTTTTCTCATTCACCCAGTACTGGTTCTAGGCAGAATAAAGACGAAGTTACATTTTGCCAGTGTGTAAGACACCATTGTTTTCTTTGCAAAAGAGCTGATGATTTAAAAATGAAAAATGTTGTTGGTGGAGGCTTTAAAAAGCTTTAGGAAAAGATGTACATGCATTTTCTAAAAAATTTCCCCCTTTCCTTCAACATTTCATCAAAATTATAAAAATTCAAAACATTTCCTCCCATTCTGCGTAGGACTTGATTTTCATTGGACCCCATCCAACACATTTGTTTTCTTTGTATGTACCAGATATAATCTCACTGTTATCTAAAATAAAAATTCCCCAAGCGCTGTGTTACCCACAAGCCCATCCTTCTTTTTATCCCCTCTTACTGATTTTGCAGCCCTGTTTCATAATCTCTTTCCCCTCTAGAAGCATATTTGCAAACCTCCTTGATTCTCTCCTTCATCCCTAGGCCCACCAAATTGCCCACTATCACATGTTCAATTATACCTGCAGCTTTTGGATGCTGGATCTGAATTTTAAAATGTAGGATTTCCTAGCTGGGTTTCCAGGTGATGATAGTGGGAGGAGGCAGCTGAAGCTGTGAAGAAGCATGTTAGTTGGATGCTCACTGCAATCAGAGACTTTATAGAAGGCACTAATCAGTGCTCAGCTCAAATAACCTGGACAGCAAGCTGGCCACAGTGACACATTCAAGTTAATATTCTTAAAGTTGCTGTAGATATGATTGTCTAAGAATATGAGAAAGATAAAGCTTGTACGGAATGGTAATATCTGTCAGGAAACAGGTACAGTACAAAAGAGCTTCTGAACAGAGGGGTAGAGGCTTGTCATCTTTTTCAGACTATCACTTTGGCTGATGAAAGACTCAGCCTCCCCTTGCACGTCTGGCCTCTGTGACATTTCAGGGTTTTGTTTTCATACTTAGCCCTGGCAAGGACTTCAGGAAAGGGGAATTGCTAAGTCTTAGAAATGTGGTTTCAAGTACTTTGTAAACAAGGGAAGACAAAGGGAGTTTGAGTTATCACTAATGCAAGGGTAAAGCTTTGTACATGAGATCTGATTCTGTGGTGAGGAGTGGGTTGAACAAATCCTGCAGCTGATACATTTTTGGAAGGAATAGGACCTCCTTTTAGTTTGCTGACTCACATGATGCCAGCCACAAACCCAGAGCTTGGCTACAGCGTTCCATTTGCAGAGAGGTCTGGGTTATGGGGTGACAAATATTTGTGCAACTACTACACTTCAAAAGCAAGAAGTCTGGGATTTATTCTACAGTCCGCTGCCAGAAATTCTTTATCTTTGTTTTCCAGAGCCTCCAGCGTATGATTTAGCACATATTCTAATGCAAACTCACAATCTTTGCACACATAACTATAAACTTTTGGTAACATGTGGTGGCCCATGGGCCGAAAGCAAACAGTTCGAGCATATCACTTCCATAAGGCGTCAACCCTACAGATCTTAGGCATAATTCCCAGGAACAGTTTATCTGACAAGCTCTGAATAAACAATCTATAGTAAAGCCACTATTCATTCTGTGATTTTTATAGATAAAACTGCCAGGAAAGAGTCAAGGAGAAGGTGTGGGCAGCAGAAGAGCGAGGCGAGGTTATAGCAAGGAGCGATTCCAAAGTGGTTCCCATCCCTCAGTGCTGTGTTTCTATACCACCTTGCTCTCTCATGCAAATTTTAAAGAGCATTATTGACAGCGATGCAGGTGGTGCACTATCTGGTCTTTACCAAAATGTGTTTCAATTTGTAAGTGACTTCTGGACAGATTTTGTCTGGGAATACACTTAATTCACAGCCTAACAATGACATCTGAAAGCACTGAAAAGCTACATATACTCTTCACTGATCCAGCCACTCGTATTTCTGCCCAAAATATCCTTTAACCTCTCAGTATTTGCATTGCCCTATCTCCGTCTCATCACAAGCTGTCTAGATTTCCACACAGGAGCTGTTTCCTTAAGATGTACAAGGCTTGTGGCTTTTGTTCCCAAACTTATTGTGCTCCAGTAAACGATGGATACCTGTGCTGTGGTTCTGAGATCCAGTCCCCGCACAGGCAACTGAGACCAAGTGTGGATGTGGGTGAATGTGACAAAAAAACCTTTAGAAGCCCTAGCCCATGATCACTATTCACCTCAACTGCTGAAACATTCTCTTCTCTGGCCTTGACAAACTTTGGCTCACTGCTAAGTATTCAAAATGTTACTGTGAATCTGCCAGTTTGAACACCTGGTCATTCTCTTTGTGCCTGTCTGCTGGCTTCCCCCTTCTGCTATGTTACTAAGTTTCCTTCCTTCGTTTAGTTTAATTTAATTTAAGTTCATTTCATTTTCCAGCTCATCCCATTCTAACTATTAGCTCTCATCCACTCTTCAGAAATGGCCTCCAGACTCTGGCGAACAAAGCTGATCTTCATTACCCACTGGTCACCAATTTAAAGAGGTGCTTTAGAATGTGCTCCATGCCATCCCTTGGATGAACTTCCCACTGTGAGCTTAGGAAAATGCTCTTCTTTGTCAGGTCTCCTTCTTTCAAATATTTGAATTCTCTGTATGTCCACTGAGCTGGAGCACTATCTCCTTTATGTAAACTTCTTTTAGTCCTTTGCTTTATAAATTTTAAATATAAAGCTTTAATTCTAGGTTTTCCAGGAGTCCTGCTTTGATTCTGTAGTTTGAAATAGCATTAAAAAAATTTTAAAAATGTGGTGAGTTGACCCTGGCTGGAGACCAAGTGCCCACCAAAACCGCTCTAATCACTCCTCTCTCTCAACTGGACAGGAGAGAGAAAATACAACAAAAGAACAGGGAGAGATCACTCGACAGTTACCATCATGGGCAAAACAGACTAGGCTTGGGGAAATTAGTTTAATTTATTACCAATCAAATCAGGGTAGAGTAATGAGAAATAAAACAAAATCTTAAAAACACCTTCCCTCCACCCGTCCCTTCTTGCTAGGCTCGTCTTTACTCCTGAACTGTCAACCTTCTCCCTCCTCAGCAGCACAGGGGGAATGAGGGTTGTGGTCAGTTCATCACACGTTGTCTCTGCTGCTTCTTCCTCCTCAGTGGGAAGACTTGTCACACTCCTCTCCTGTTCCAGCATGGGGTCCCTCCCACAGGGGACAGTCCTCCATGAGCTTCTCCAACGTGAGTCCTCCCACAGGCTGAAGTTCTTCATGAACTGCTCCAGTGTCGGTCCCTTCCACGGAGTGCAGACCTTCAGGAGCAGACTGCTCCAGTGTGGGTGCCTCATGGAGTCACAAGTCCTGCCAGCAAACCTGCTGTGGTGAGGGCTCCTCTCTCCATGGGGCCACAGGTCCTGCCAGACGCCTGCTCCAGCATGGGCTTCCCCCGAGGTCACAGCCTCCTTCAGGCATCCACCTACTCCACTATGGGGTCCTTCACGGGCTGCAGGTGCATATCTACTCCACCATCATCCTCCATGGGCTGCAGGAAGACAGCCTGCCTCACCATAGTGAGGCATAGTCTTCTTCTTGGGCTGCAAGGGAATCTCTGCTCGGGCACCAGGAGCACTCCCTCCTCCTCCTCCTTCTTCTGCACTGACCTGGGTGGCTGCAGAGTTGTTTCTTTCACATCTTCTCACTCCTCTCTGGCTGCAATTGCTCTTGGAGTTTTTTTCCTCTTCTTAAATATGTTACCATAAAGGTGCTACCACTGTCACTGATTGTCTCAGCCTTGGCCAACGGCGGATCAGTCTTGGAGCCAGCTGGCACTGGCTATATTAGATTTTGGGGAAGCTTCTAGCAGCTTCTCACAGAAGCCCCCCCACTACCAAAACCTTACCACACAAGCCAGGGACTTAATTAGCCCTGTGAAACTGGAGGTAGGCTCTTAAGCTATGCATCTACCACACATGAATTACACACCTTGTTTGTACCCTTTCAAAGTATCCCTTACACATCTTATTTTTGAGGAGAACAGCACTCTTCACATGTCTTCAGCAAAGCTTTATAATTATTTATTATTGTGTCCCTCGTTAAATGCAAACTACTGTACTGTCAAAGCCAGAGACTATCAGAAATATAGCTGCCTTTTGCTGTTTTTCCTTTGTTGCAATGCTTTAAGAAATAAAAGGAAGCCGAAGTAAAACCTTTTTCCGGTATTTCTCCATGTCTCCACAGCTGCAGCTCATCACAGGGTATACTTAACTGCTTATTTTTAGACTTGGGGTGGGGGGCTGGGGGTGGGGTGGTGTCCTTTGCTGCTTTTTTGCTCATTCATGAAAAACAGACCAGCTTTCCGTGTTCACTCTGGGATGAAGGTATCTGCTTTATTCTGTGTTCACTCCCAAGTGATTGGCCTATTAACAAGAGATTTGTGGTGCTCTACTTCGGGAAGTTTCTTCCTTAAAGATAAGTTCTTAAACATCTGCCAAGATACTTCAGGGTTTGTGTTCAAATTCCTCCTAAATTCTCTCCTTTGCCACAATCCCTTACAGAAAACTGGATAAGAGTATGGAAGCTGGTATGTAAAGACCTTTTGCCTGTGTTGCTTCTCAGTCCTGTCTTTTTATTTCCTCTTACTTCTGTGCATATCTCTTTCCATACAGTCTCTCAGATCTTACCTTTTGCCTGTATGCTGCGTGGGGAGGGAGCAATACATTCACACAGGCAGGGGTCCTGGTTGCTACTTGGGCACGTATGGACAATTACAAATAACATGTAGCAAACCCAGCAAGGTAAAGGTACAATGCAGACCTTCAAGGCTAACTGAGAACTGCTAGCATGAGAAGTTGGGAGACAGTTTTCTCTCCATGTTAGATAACTATAGATGCCCTGAATTTCAGGAAAACCTGTTAGATATAATTAACTTTACAGCAGGGTAAACAAAGCCTAGAGTCTAAAAAAGAAATGCCAACAACTGTAGCACGAATAAAAAGGATGCTCATGCATCCACCCACACCTCAAATCCTTCTGGACAATCTGCTGGTCAGCAGTAGTGCACAAGACCAACCCTGTGTGCCCTGAGAAGTAGCAGAAGGAGAATTCCTCAGCTAGTGCTGTCCCTTGCCTCTGCTGAAGTCGAACTGAGGGCGCAGGCTCAGGACTAGAGAGCAGCATCTGCAAAACCAAGTTAGAAGCTGACAGAAAGGCCACATTTCTGAGAGACTTAAAAAATCAGTGGTTTTGTGATGTGAATTGTGGTTCCTTCAGGAACCAAGACTGATCCACCAAACTTGGTCATATCTAGGCCTTTACTTACACTAATCAAGTTTTAGTCCTTTAATGGTAATGAAACAATATTTTTCCAGTCACTGTGTTATTTCCTTTTGTCTTTACCTATTGTTTTGTAGAAAAGACTTTTTCTTCAGCCATACCACTCAGAGGTCTGGATTTTTTTTTTCAAATGACAGTGCATTTCAAAACCCCAATAGGTTTGTGGCAAACTAACATGATAAGAATGTGAACTGTTTAACATAGTAAGACATGATCTCACATTCTGAGTTTAACAAAATATCCTGAAACCAGATACTTATGCAAATGATAAGCTTCTCTTCTCCCCATTACATCTCAAGCAATTCAACAAGCAAGTTCCTGTCACAGAAGAAAAAAACATGGGCAGCATGAAATAGGCTTTAAAGTGTGAAAATAATTTTGTGAATAACATTTTGCAATGGGAATTCTAACAGGATGTCAGCAGGAAGGTTTGCCCCAACAAGCATTCAATAAAGAAAAGCAATTCAAATCACTAAAATGTGAGCGACTCTCAAATGAGAAAGAAACTTACATGAGAAATCTAGTTATTTAACTTACTAGCAATCTGACTAATCACAGTAGTGTAGTCCAGTGTTCAGTGTAAATTACGTGTCCCTCTTTGAGCTAAGTTCAAAGAGGCCATGAGACCAGAACCACTCCTAAGCTGTTTCCTCAGTTTAAGGCTCTTCATTTTAGCACTGCAAGGCCCTCAGTCCCCTCCCCTGCTCTGACACTTTGCTATGGTAGCTTATGGAGAGTATAAAGGTTCCTATGACCTGGGGATTAATATCACCCCTAAAACCAGAGAGCACTGTAATATAAGGACATGCATTTAAAGGAAAGATTTCTCTCACACTGAGCTTTTTGGGTAGGGCAAGTGCAAAGCACAGGCTGTTGGAGACAGCCAGAGGAATAACCTTCCTGAAAGACCTTCTGAGCCTCAAAGTCAAAGGGAGGGCTACTCTTTCACCCATTCCCTTGCCCTAGGCCATGTCTCAGGTTTCAGTTATGGGGAAAGGATGGAAGTAAAAAAGTTCTCAAGGTGAGAAAGTCAGGGTGGGAAGGTACCAGACTACACAGACAAGAAGGCACAGTAACTAGGTAAGATCGGTCCTATTGTCGTAGCCCACAAAGCATGGCTCATATATAGGAAAGGTGGACCAAGCACAAGTCCAAAGCCTCTTCATCAGCTGAAGAGTATTTAGAAGAGGGGCACAGCAGAGAGAAAAACATCCCTAGGGATTCTTGTGGATCTTATTTTAGGGGGGAACCCATACAGTTACCAATACATTGTTCCATGCCATAACTGAACTGCAAAGGGTGGGAACAGTGAAGGAGAGATCTTGTTTGGAAGAAGATCTCTATTGCATCATCTATCTGCTGTCTGCCTACATTAACTGAAGATCCAAAGTCTGATTAGCAAGGATAGAGGGCACCATAGCAAAGTGATCTCTATTCAGTGGAAGGAGGATACTCTGGGCTCACCTCAGGCTGCCCTGGCTGTGAAGACAGAGACAACTTCAAGAGACTCCACAGGGAGTCACTTGGAAAAGTGCCTCACTTGGAAAAGCTGTCATCGTAACATAAGGCTTTTACAGAAGAACAAGGGTAAAAAATAAAAAGTGGTTGATGTGAAAAGGCACACTGAGAGCAAACCAGCCAGGAAACAACATGAGTACCACTGGAAACACAAGTTGGCCAGAGAGAAGAGCACCAGAGTGCTACTTCTCACTCTACTGTGGATATGTGGGGCAGGGAGCACTGAGTTTTATATGGCAATCCTTTGCAAGTGTTTAGTGGTTCATTGTACCATCAATTTGCAGTCTCAGTCACTTATCAGGAGATGACATTATGGTTGATGAGGCTCAAATGCATCATTTGTTTAACTGCATGCAAAACCCAAGCCCAAAAGATAAGTAGGACAGGTAATTTGATTACTACTCTGGATAAGAAAATGTCAGGTATAACCTGGTAATTTCACGCCATAAATCTCACTGATATTCTCATACACAACGTTGCAATAGCATGTATTTAATAATAAATTTAATATTAAAATGGATTTTAGCTTGTATAACCAGTAATACAATATGGGCCTGACTCATTATTAGGGTGCAGTTCTTCATTTTCCCATAGCTCTACTTTTATTTATCATCAGTTCTGTTCTGAATGCTGGTTAAGATCAAACTGACTATCAATCTGTCATTATAAACAATTGTTTCATCACCTAAGTATAGAAGCAGTAAATTTATTTATATCATTACGTATTTGTGTGATTTCAAGACCATATATTTATCCCACATCTTTGGATTGGGCAGGCTACTGTTCGAGAAGTAATGCTGTTAGTTTTTCTAGGTCACAGTCCAAAAGGAGGCCTTTGCAATCTACTGGATCTACATATATAAATGATGAAGCACCTTCCAGAAGAACCTCTCAAAGTGGAGGAAAAAAAAGAATTATAACCTTCAGGGTAACTGAAATGTAACTTCATTTTAATGAAATTCTTTAGACAATGATTCATGGATGTGACAGTCTATCATATAAGACAGCAAAATGATTTTCAGCCCTTACATGACTTTTCACAGGCCAATGGGTGAAAACTGTTTCACTGAGATTTGAAATGACGCAGGTGTTCTAAGCAGAGATAGCAATAATCAAAGCTCCTGCAGTGTTTTTCATCTGTTGATCTCAAGGTACTTAGATAGTAAAGTCTATAGGTAGGGAAAGTACAGTATAGATGTGGAAGTCACTAGCTATAAACCTAGATAGGCAATTTTTTCTTGGAAATCAGAAAGAAGCTGCGTTATGATTCAAGTCACATTGCTGATATGAAAAGATGAAGTCGTTGCAAGTGTAATCAGTATTTTGAAGGGGCAGGAATTTTAAAACATCAAAAGCACTAACATTAAAGCAAGCAAAGAAATTGGGGGTGGAGGGAAGTCCTCCATAAAAAAGCTAGCTTGCACTGATTCACTGTGCCACATTAGGCAAAAGTATAGTTCTCTGTGTGTTGTCCTACCAGGAAATACCTGATGATTGCTAAAATATTAAATGTTGTGATTGTGCAAGCTGGCAGCACCAAAGGACCTGAACTGCTCTATTGGATGATTACCTTTCCTCCCCCAATTCTTAAAGCAGAATGGATGGCAGTTTCAGATTGAATATATATTTTCCATCTGCTGAATAGTTGTTTTTGTTCATGCTGTTTGAGGTTAACTGTGCACGTACTAGTCAAACCCACTACTTCCTTTCTCGTAAAACCAAAACAAAGCTTCATATTACTTTCAGGTACAGCATCTGGGATCAAAGCTATATATATACACACTGGCTCTGTGTGGGTTCAAACATTTCGAAGATTCAGTATCCTGAAAGGTGTCGCCTTTTTTCCAGTCCTGAGACTTCCAGTTTGTCTTAAACTCTGAAGGCATCAGCCACCTTCAGCCCCTTCAGCATCTGTCCCAGCGCAGGAATGCTCTCACTATTGCTCACCGTGGGCCTTCTCTGCAGAGCCACTGCCACTGTCGAAGGTGGGTAGATGAAGGAGGCAAGGTAGCTGGGGGTGTCTACCTCTTCTTGGTTTCACACCTTTGTGGGAGACGGACTGGGTAGAACAGGGAGAGGGAGATGACATGGGACCCCTCCACAGGACAGTCTGGGAACAAGGTCTTGGGCAGCCGCAAGGTATCTGGAAAACCAGACACGTACTTTAGACCAGTAGCATCTGTAGAGAGGCTAGGCAGCATTCAGAGTAGCTCAAGAAGGAAGAAAGATTTTGACAAACCAGGCCCTGTAGGTCAAGTTGTTGGCAGCTGATAACGTGGATATAGATGTTTGAATGGATGGAGAAATTCTATTCCTCTTCGTCCCAAATTATTACACTGCAGAACTGAAGAAGCTAAGCCCTGCCCCAAAATGGACTGATATAGAGTTAAATGAACAAATAACACTGACTCTTCACAGCTTATTAAAGAAAAAGGTCAGTGTCTTCCCATTGTGTAGTAGGATAGAGTACAGAAGTTGTAAAAAGCAGCCAGTGGGGACGTACACGGTACAATAGTTTCCTTTTAAGATCTGTAATGATTTTTTGCAGTACGTTTATCAGGCTTTTCTGTGTGTGTGTTGCTGTACTGTGGCTTGGGAATAGCTTGTTAAAAATGAGGAGCAAAAAGATCAGAAACAAATATATGCAAACAGGTTTTCCGTTCAGTTACCCTAATGCTTCTGTTCCATGTTCCATACGGGATGTCAACCTGTTTGTTTCTGAATGTGAACATGCTTATTTCTACCGGGAAGAAATTGTGGTTTAAATACCTAATTTTAAATTTTGTATTTCAGCTTTACGCTCTGAAGTCTATTTTTTAACTTTCTTAAGTATATTAAAAAGTTTGTGTTGAGGGCAACTGAAGTATGCGGGTCGTTGCTCCAGCAAGTGGGCCAAATTACCAAGTACTCTTTAAGCAAGAAGTAATTGCTGAGATTTATAATGTCATTTATAGTAATCAAAGCACTTATGGAGCTTTTTAAAGTATATTAATGCAATGTCTATGCAAATTGTGGTCTTGGGAGTCATTTTTTTGGGAAGGATTTAGCAGCATTTCTAGGAATTACCCATGGATAATAGGAGGTGGTAGGACTCCCTTCCTGTTGTGCAGGTTTCAAGTACATGATTGCAGATCATTTCTTGACAGTTCACTTACCATCACGCTCTTTACTTCCTTACAGTAATGGAAGTGACTCAGCCAGCAATGGTGCTGGCCAACAGGCAAGGAGTCGCCAGTTTGGTGTGTAAATACAAGCACATTGGGAATGCAAAGGAAATTCGAGTGACTCTGCTTAAACAGACGGGTGACCAGTTCACTGAAATTTGTGCTTCAACCTATACAACGGAGTTTAAAATGTTCAGTGTGGAAGAGGTCATTCAGTGCCATGTTAACCCTACCCGAAACAATGTGACCCTCACCCTCACTGGCCTGCAAGCTAATGATACTGGTCTTTACGTCTGCAAGATGGAGCGGATGTACCCTCCACCTTATTTTATGAACAAGGGAAATGGGACGCATCTCTATGTCATTGGTAAGCCAAGCAGCTTTACAGTACTGTGATATTCCCAGGTTAAGGGAGTTACTATTATGTCTCAAAGGTCTTCAAAGTTCTGTTTGGAAGAAGTGAGGCTGAACACTGATTCAAGCTCTGAGAATCATGATTAGTTCTTATTCCTTTCAGGTGTCCCTGCACACACCTAATGCAGGCATAGTCATAGCCATGCCATGTACTTAACGACATACAGATATTTTACAGCATAAGCAATACCACATACTGTACACGTATGTCTAGGCAGTTAGACATGTAAGTGCAGAAACAGTGAAGACAAAGGTGTATGTTCTTCCACAGATAAAGCCTATTTTCATTGGAGACTGAGTGGGCAGGGAGTCAGAGCTCAGTCCAGGTAGTATCCTGGGATAGCACGTGTTAGAGAAAAGCAGTGTGGAGGCTGATTTAATGACTCTAGGGGCTTCCTTATGAGACTCATGTGTGACATGACCTGTGTGATATCCTATGTTTTAGATCCAGAACCTTGCCCAGACACTGCCATATATCTCTGGGTATTAGGAGCTACTGCCTCAGGATTTTTTCTTTACAGTATCATCATCTCAGCCATTCTCGTGGGCAAAGCGGTAAGTCCCATCAACTCAGCCCCATCCTGCTAGTAACACCCCTTTGTGTGATGAGGACAAAGAGAAAGAAATGAGAACAGGGGAAAATGCTGGGAACGAACACACTGGGATGCTCCTTTTTACTGGTGCAATGCTGTTACAATGATGTAAAATAAGAGAACTTGATGGAGCTGCCATTTAGATTTGTTTATGGCTCATTTGTGTTGCCAGAGTACCAGCAAGCAGTCACCTTGCATCAGCTGGACTGACCCTTGGCTTAGGTTTGGATGTTTAGAAAGTCCCGGATGCTTCTGGAATCAAAGGCAACAGTCTTCACATGTACTCTGATTTCACAACTGATTCATACAAAATCCCAGGATCTGATTTTTTCTTTTCTCACTATTCACCTCTGTGCAAAGAAAATTTAAAGAGGCTTCCCCTTGTGATGGGGGGGAATTATAATTTACAGCATTTTAACTTCACAGCTAGAAATGTCTGCACAAAGGCATGAGAAATGTAAGCCTGGGTTGCCTCTTTCCATGGGGTCTGCAGTACTCATAGGCTGTTAGAAACAAACGTGATGCCAAAGCTTAAAACCAAAGAGTAGCCTTGTCCCATATTTTTCAATCCACCCTTGTCCCTCGAAGCTAAATGAAACTGTCTGGTGTCAGCACTCCTGGTTTTGAACCAATGCTGATCTCTGCAGCAGGAGCACTTTTAAATGGCTAAATAAATGGCGGGACTCCATATTTTTTTGCTACATGGGCCCTGTAACTCCTGATCCTCCCTCAAATGGTCTCAAAGGATCTTCTACAAAGTGGGGTAACAGGGAAAGGTGTCTAGAATACCTTCTACTCAGTGAAGGCAGAATATCCATCAGTTTTCTCTAAAATGTGCTGGTCAATGATAATGCTGTGATCACTTGTTTATTTTACGGTCTTCCCGTGTTTTATAGATAAAGAGAAGACGATGTCTCACTACTGGGGTATATGTGAAAATGCCTTCTGAAAAGTTAGAGAAAAAAGTGATTCCATTCCACATCACTGTTAACTGAAACAAGGAAAGAGAGAAACCGTTTCCTAGCTGGGATGCAGAGTCTGCTAATTCACTTAAGTTAAAGAAATAAAATTGTCTTCTTATAAAGGTGTATGAGAAGAAGAGAGAATATTCTTTGTAACTTCTATGGTTTGGAGGAGAATAAATAGTTTATGCATTAATATTTCAAGGTTAACCCTGTCACTTAAAAATGGCTACATTAGGCCATTGATTCTTTGAGTTGTATTGTACCAATATGTAGTCTATATATATATATACACATGCATATATGTATAGCATTAAGAGCTGTTGCTGTTATCTCTTACTGTCAAATTTCACCATGTCTACTGATCAACTGAAATCCAAACACTATTATGACAGAGGCTTGTGTGTCATTGCAAGGCTGATCCTATAGGTCTGGGGGGGCAGAGGCAGAAGAGCACACTAATGTACAAAGGAATGTTAACTTGTTTCCCTGCATTGCTATTTATTGGTCCCATTTCTTGCATTAGTATTCTGTGCTTCCACAGAGGCATCACTGTAGGCTGGCACTGATGACACTGCTGCTCTGAAAGTCTGATCTTACCTCCTTTCACTGGCGTTGTGTCCTAGCAGTGCCATGCTGGAGTTAACATCGATGATATCTGAGCCAGTGCTGACAGCTCGGTTGGAGAGAAAGGCTGCCCAGCAGGAGCCCTCTTAGGCTGTTGCTGGGAGGATGTTGCAGCTCTGCTGGGGCCTTGAATTTTACAAATGCTAAATTAGCATCTATCTAAAAGGAAGAAGTATGTTGCTGTGTTTAACTGAGTCTATTTTCCATGAAAATACCAACAGTGTATAATCTTGTTTATTAGTTATGTACCATTCAATAAAAACCTTGAAGCTTTGCCCAAATTCAAGTTCATTTCTTATTCACCATTCTCAGAAGAAACAGGAAGTGGCTACATGTTAGAAAGCAGTGATGACAAGATGAACCTTTCCCCTCTGACCCTGTGTTTTGTCCTTCTGAGAAAGCCTGTGTGCTCATGCCAACGCTTACTTTCTCAGCTCTCCTTCTCAGGCAGCCACCATTAAAATCCTTCAAGTCTTCTATTTGTCTAGTTAGAGCTGCTGTGATGTGGTTCAGAGACGCTACCAATCACCTTTTCACTTCCAGCAACTTTGCTACAGAAGGTAGCTGTAACGACTTTGACAGTATCTCCTGTACGTGTTTATACAAAAAGCTAGTCCTAGTTTCAAATCCTGTTTTCTTTGCACCTCTTTGACACTCTCACTCACTAAATGTTAGCTGACACACAAAGCTGTTGGAGCTTAAAACAATTTCAGCTTTCTCAGCTAGTACATACTGCTTTGAATCTTTGCTATCAAAATTTTGCCTTACGACCCAAAAACCTGGCAGCATGTGTCTCTGCTTCACAGCTGCGAATCCATCTCCTTGGCTCTGTAACTGTGAACCCAAACCCCACAGCCCTCTATGCCATGTTCCTGCTGTGGCAGCAGCTCCCAGAACACCAAATCTCATTGCTCTTTTGATTCGCCTTTCCCCTCTTGCCCCTTCATCTAGCACCACTTCCAACTGTACAAAAACCATTCACATTCTCAATTTGCCAGTGTTCGCAGGTGCCAACTGCTCTCTCAGTGTTGACCTACAATTGTAGTGCATTAAGTAAAAGTAGCATCCAATGCTACCTTTTTCTGAAGGTGTTTTAGTATTCTGACATCAGTGTGGAATTTTCCCCCTAATTTTCCACTAACCTGGTGTTTTGGGGATAAAAAATAGTCAAAGATCACACATTTGATGTCACTGCAAAATGACCGAATTTCTGCCTGTTCAAGTGCAGCCTGCTCAGAGAAATGTGTTCCGTGATTGGTAAAAATAGATTTTTCCCACACATCCACTTGTACAAGATGTAAAATCTTTCAATAAATTTACCCTGGCAAAGCAAGAATAATTATCCAGGGCAATTTTTTTCCACCACAGGAAGTAGTAGCTCAGATATCCCCTGAATCATGTGTCTGACTCCTAATCAGGAATCAGCTGTTTCTTCTTTTCCTTTTTCTTTTCTTTGACAACTCCTACACACTGGGACCAAGAACTTAGTTTTTAAAAGCAATCTAAAAGCAGCTCAAGTAAATTATTTTCTAAGTTTATCCCTCCTGGGTGAAGAGATGCTTTGGACCCATATCAACAACATCATGACCTCTGACCACAGCTGGCTGTGAATCTGTGTCATGGCAGAACCTGTCTATATTCCAATTCGGCTTCATTTCTGGCAGCTAAGTTGACCATGCTTAGGCCTTAGGCGTCCACCTGGACTAACCCCTCTCAGTACAGTAGCATTTCCTTGAGACATTCAGCCTGCAATGACCAGTGAAGAATTCTGCCTGAAATAAGCTGCAGGTTGCTACATTGCCTGAATAGTGAAGGTTATGGGAGAGCAGAGCAGAAACAGTCATCTCACATATAGCAATAGCAATATTTTGTGTTTGCTCCTGGACTTAAATAATTCCTGGTATGATGTTTATTAATTATCCTATTGGAAATTAATTTTCCCAAATTCTCTGGCTGTTCTGAACTTCTCATCATCCTCAGTAGCTACTTTTTCCAAACTCATCTTATTTCTGCAGTGCTTAATTTTCTCTGTCTTTCCTTACCATGGTAGCAGCCTTCCCTGAGCTAAATGTTATGTAAGCACACATTACCATTTTTGTTCTAAGCCAGGTTCCCTTTCTGAATTTTCTGGCAGGGTAATAGATGCAGTCCAATCAGCAGATGCAGTGGTAAAGACCAAAGTGGGATTTCAGTTCAGATTTTATTGGCAACAATACTCTTGTAATTTATATCTGGCACTACAGAGGTGAGTGGAGCCTAAGTGCCTGCAGAGATGATGTTTATACCTATCTCCATATGGTCCATACAGCAGCTAGCTCTGAAGAGTGCAGAGCCCAGACCTCAGGGAATTTCTGTTCCACTGATGACCTGTGCTGCCCTCCAGGACCTTGAGCTCTGTGTTTGGAGAGCATCTTGCCACGACCAAGTTGACATATGCAAGTCAGATAATAGTTTTCTGTCAGATCACAGCAGTACCAATATGAAAAGTGCAAACTCTAAGTCAGTGTACATCCCAGAAAATGCAATAAAGAGAAAATCCTGACTCTTTCTGGTAAGAATGTGGAAAGCAAAGCTGAAAGGATTTGGTCTCAGAACTCTAGTCATTAGAACACGGAGTTTAAAAACATAACTAAGTATCTTACCTGGACAGCCAAATAATGACACCATACTGCTTGGTGAAGTTCAGAGTGTCTTTTGATGCATTCTTCATCCAAACAGGAGATATGTCAGCCTGTTTGTGAAAAAAGAAGTAGTGAGTGTCTGGCTGCATCTGAGCGGGCATTCACAGGTATACTTATGTGCATCAAAGACAATGGCACATGCATACCCCCCTCCCCAATACTCTACTTTCATTTTCATCCACTTTTTTATCTGAACTATTTTTCTCTTTGACATTTCAATTACCAGACTTTGAGCTGATACAGAAAAACATGTGACAAAAGTCTCCTACCTGGCTACTCTACAAGTAGGCAATGAGTAGTCCATTATTTTAGCATTAGAGATTTTGCTGTTAATATTCATACTCCCCACTCTTTGGAGGAATATGTGAATCTGAACTCAATACTCAGCCAGGCATTGAGGTCTGTAGGGAAAATCCATTCATACTGTTTTCCACAGATCTTTACCAAATCAAAAAAAAAGAATAAAAAAGCAAGGACCGCTAGGGTATGCAAGAGCAGACTTTTGTTGTCCTGTTCCTACCCTTCCTAACCTCCTGACCTCCTCAACATTCCCCTGGACGCAATTTCTTGTTTTTCAATAACCAACATTTGCATTGGCCAGGTAACTCCTAACTGAACTGGTTTGATACAATTCCTGCCTGAGTACTGACTTCAGACCTTGCAGCTCCATCTGGGGTGAGATTTGGAGGCAAAGTACGTTGGAAGGTAAGATATGACTGGCTTCTTCCTTTCACTAGACAAAAGCTATTGCTGAGGAGTGAGCCCTGAAAAATAAACCAGAAAATGCATCCATTTTCCCTGCGATGGGAACAGTCTGAACCATGACTTTGCTTTGCTTCTAGGAGAGGCATAAATAGGAATCAGATGATGTAGCCAAAAGTTCTATCATGAAATCCAAACCAAAGAAGGCTGGTGTATAGCAGATGGTTTTATGCATTACTAAAACCAATTTATTCTTGACATTTCTAAAGTTCATGCTTGCTTGAACACTTAAATGGTAGTTTGAGCTAGCTTCTATCCTTGGAAGGTAATGTTAATTTTGAACGCAGGCTTATGGCTGGGAGGGAGGTGTGGGGAAGAGGTGAACATCAGAAAAGTTTTGAGCTTCAGAGAATGAGGAAAGAACTACAAATACGCAGTATCATACTCCATTGATCCTGCAGATTCCTGAGCATCACTTAGGCAGAATTATTCCTGTACTTCTACACACATACATTCAGCACTTAATGACTTTGCTATCATTTCATGTGAATGTTTTTTCTGACTGATAAAAGAATAGTCTTAGTTAAGGGTACTTTCATACTCTGTATCAAAGGGGAATGGTGAGGAACTGTGACACATTTGAGCAAATAACAGTTACTGATAAAAGATCTTAGTAACTATGGGAAGGAGGTTGTAAAAACTGTCTCTGAAGTAATTTTAAAAATTTTTGTTGTTTACTGGAGGGACAGAGCAAGGAAGAGTTCAGGTAAGGGACAAAACTTCATTGGGAATAATTAATAATTCCTGCTGACGTGACATGGCAGATGCTTCTATGAAATAAAAGGTTATTAACTACTCAAAATTTCACTATTCTTTCATTTTTGAACTTTAAAATGGAGATTTTTTTCTATTTCTATAGTCATCTGTCTTAACCACAGTCATGGGTTTATATCAATGAGCATTTTTTTAGTGGTTATGAAGTTACAGTTGAACAAAAAGTTCTCTCAGTTTCTTCACTGGTGGTTTTTCTTCTCTACTGGCCATTTTGGAAAAAGTAGTACTTTAAAATATTCAGTTTGATCTGTTTCATTTGCTGCTCTGGGGTGGGATGTTTCTATACCTGTTTCTATACCTGAAAGGGAGTTGTGGTGAGCTGGGGGTCAGCCTCTTCTCGCAGATAACTAGTGGCAGGACAAGGGGAAATGGCTGCAAGTTGCGCCAGGGAAGGTTCAGGTTGGAGATGAGGAGAAATTTCTTCTCGGAAAGGGTGGTCGGGCATTGGAACAGGTTGCCCAGGGAGGTGGTGGAGTCACCATCCCTGAGGGTGTTTAAGGAAAGGTTAGATGTGGTACTTAGGGACGTGGTTTAGTGGGTAACAGGTGGTAGGGGGATGGTTGGACTAGATGATCCTTGAGGTCACTTCCAACCTTAATGATTCTATTCTATTCTATTCTATTCTATTCTATTCTATTCTATTCTATTCTATTCTATTCTATACAAGACGACTTCTGTTCGAACATCCACATGATATAAACAAGGTTCCAAACGATTCAAGTTACTTTTGTTGATAGGAGCAGCAACAGGCAAGCTTCCTGCAGAAGTGGTAAGACAATGGCATTTTTCAATATAATTATATTAAAAATAAATTTAAACAAAAATCCATTTTGAGATGGATGGATTGAGAAACTGAGTAGCCAGACCCCAAAGAGTCCTAGAGTTAAGCACACATAGGCAATAAATGAACCCTGCTTTATATGAAATGGGTTATTTTTAATTTTCTGCACCTTAGTCCTGCTTTTAGACCTTCTGCTTGGGGTTTTGTAGCTTCCTTGAACTGGTGACAAATGGGGCCAGCAGAAGTACTGCTTAATTTTGTGCAAACTAGAAAGTCTCCCTCCAGAGTGTGAGGGGATTGGTATGTACTTACTTCCACAGTAGTTAGTGCTGGGCACTTGTATCATCATTAACTATAAGAAATATATGAACCTCCTTCCCTCCTGTGAAAATTCTCATTGAAAGTTGGTCTCTGTTGGCCTTCAGCCGCATCACAGAGACTTCTCTTCATGTGCTGGTGTGTGGGGAAAGCTGAGGTGTTTGAAGTTCTGTAGAAACTCTGATAAGTCTTCTTTCTTGTACGTTTTCAGAGTTGGCCTTCTAACCTGCTAGACAGTCTCTAGTTCCTGCTATTGTCATCTTTTTCCTTCATTTGAACCCAAACAAATACACCAAATAGGTGATTGAAAATAGGCATTCTCTTCTCCTGCACTAGAAACAGCGTTAGGCGGTTGTAGAAACACAAAACCTGCACTAATTGATTTGCATCATGCAGATTAAAAATTTAGATGCAATGAGCTAGACAAAAATTTTAGAAATACTTGGGGGGAGAAACAAGAACCAAAAATAATCCACATTTGAAACTGTCAGAAAATGTGGTATGTTAGCACTACTTAATCAAGATCAGAAAGCAAAACAGTTCATTTCTCTGTAAGTTATCAAATCCTTCTGGTAAGTGACACTCTGGAAACATTCGATAGCTTCATAACTGGCTGACTTAATGTTTTACACGCAGGAAAGATGGCTAGAACAGCAGTAATCAGCAGAATAAGTTGGTTTCATAGTCGAGCTTTGGTGAGGTGTTACATCGTGTGGGTAGTATTTATAAAAGCTCTCTCACTTTTAATTCTGTAGCAAAGATGACTGTCTGCTTTGCAAATTAATAATATTTTCCTTTCTCTTATAATGCCAAACTAATTTATTATATCATATTTTATTTTATGACTATTTGTCTAGTGTTCTTTTTATAGTATTCTCATTAAAAAGGAACATCTTTTAAGCTCTTTTCTCTCTTCATCTCTCTGCAATAATATAATGTCATTATAATAATTTTACCAATATGTTCCAAACTCATGTTACTCCCCCTCCTATATGTAAGCCACAGGCACGCATCCGGGGCAAAAAAAGTCTTCACGTTAACGTCATCATTTATTCTGTAACTTTCAGATTACCTTCCATCTTATTGTTTCTCATGGGTTTACTTCATATTTTATGATTAAGAAAGACCAGGCTTTCATATACTATTATTAAATACAGGAATTACTCTGTTACCAGTGATCACTGTTAGTGGTTCTTTCATGGAAGTGGACAAAGTCACTTCACCCTCAGGTTTCAGACGCCTCACTTGGAAATACACCTTAAGCATTTGCTTTTTGATTCCTGAAAGTAGGGCAGTCCCATTGCTAAGTGTGGACATGTGTTTCCTTTCTCCTCTTTTGTTTTTCAATGCTGGGTGCTCCACAGGACCAGATGGCTAGTGTCTCATCCAACAAATATGTGAAATAGTTAGGAGGGGACACAGGCTATGTCTTATTCAGTATGTGGATGACATGCAGGGGAGGATAGCAAACTGCACAGCACCTGAATGGTCAGGATGCATAAGGAAGAGCTTGGAGGAAGTGAGAGGAGTCAGCCTGTCTGCACATAGCATGAATGTCATCTCTATGCGGTGCCTTTTTAAATGATTCTCCCCAAAAAAGTCAGCTTAGATGTGGCAACATTGATGCTTTTGGTGTTACTTTCCAACATGCAGAACAGGAAACACTCAGCACCTAGGTCGGCTTTAGATAGATGGAGTATTTGAATCGAATATCCTCTTCCACTGATGTACTGCTCACATTAAATGTTTTGTCTGTACCTATTTTGGCAAATTTTTGTGTATAGAAAAATTCTGAAAAAAATGAAATATTTTGGTATTTTAAAATAAAATACTTTGATTTCTTTGAAATAGTGTTTCACTTCAAATTTTGGTTTAACTATATCAAATTTATAACTAAAAAATCTTTGCCAAACATAGAATTATTTTTTCTCAACTTCCTAGTTTGTAAAAATATCAGATTTTTTTTTTCATATTGGACAGTGAATTTAAAACTAGTTATTTTCTTAAGTCTAGTGTTTGCAGAAGAATGGAAAATATGTATGTGAGTGTCAAATCTGTAAAGAGTATAGAATATAGAATATAGAATCATTAAGGTTGGAAGAGACCTCAAGGATCACCTAGTCCAACCAACCCCCCCACCACCACCACCACCTATTAACCCCTAAACCATGTGCTTCAGTGCTGCATCTAACCTTTCCTTAAACACCCGCAGGGATGGTGACTCCACCACCTCCCTGGGCAACCTGTTCCAATGCCCAACCACCCTTTTCGAGAAGAAATTTCTCCTCATCTCCAACCTAAACCTCCCCTGGCGCAACTTGCAGCCGTTCCCCCTTGTCCTGTCACTAGTTATCTGTGAGAAGAGGCCAACCCCCAGCTCACCACAACTTCCTTTCAGGTAGTTGTAGAGGGCAACAAGGTCTCCCCTGAGCCTCCTCTTCTCCAGACTAAACAGTCCCAGTTCCTTCAGCCGCTCCTCATAAGACCTGTGCTCCAGCCCCTTCACCAGTTTCGTTGCCCTTCTCTGGACACGCTCCAGGGCTTCGATGTCTTTCTTGTGGTGAGGGGCCCAAAACTGGACACAGTACTCGAGGTGCGGCCTCACCAGGGCTGAGTACAGGGGGACAATCACCTCCCTGCTCCTGCTGGCTACACTATTCCTGATACAGGCCAGGATGCCGTTGGCCTTCTTGGCCACCTGGGCACACTGCTGACTCATGTCCAGGTGAGCGTCAACCAACATCCCCAGGTCCTTTTCCTCCGTACAGCTTTCCAGCCACCCTGCCCCCAGCCTGTAGCGCTGCCTGGGGTTGTTGTGGCCAAAGTGCAGGACCCGGCACTTTGCCACATTAAACCTCATCCCACTGGCCTCTGCCCAGCAATCCAACCTGTCCTGGTCCCTCTGCAGAGCCATCCTACCCTCCAGCAGATCGACACTTCCCCCCAGCTTGGTGTCGTCTGCAAACTTACTGAGGGTGCACTCAATTCCCTCATCCAAATCATCAACAAAGATGTTGAAGAGGATGGGTCCCAGCACCGACCCCTGGGGAACACCACTCACAACCGGTCGCCAGTTGGATTTCACTCCATTCACCAGCTTCAGATAATGAAGCTTCAATATCACAAAATCCAGAAGAAACCAAATTAGCAGAAACTATTGTATTGATCTTCCTTTCTCACCTTACAATAAAGCCAGAAGCATTTTGTGTTAATTATGTCATTTGAGTGGCTAATGAAGGTACAATTATTTTACCATAACTAGTCCACTTTTTTTCCTAAGCCTTTTTATGCTATAGGTAGTTACCATTATGCGATTCCAAATTCAATTAATTACTAAGACAAGTAGAACTTTAGATACTGCCAATTGGATCAACTGAATCTTTCCAACTTTCCTTTCAGTTACTCCTTTCTTTACCCTGTGAATTTAATTTTCCTGGAGGCCAGTATATGGATTAAAAGCATTGACACTTGTAGCTAATTACTCGGACTCACACTAAAAGG
Organism: Psophia crepitans; assembly: GCA_013399095.1. Taxonomy (NCBI): domain Eukaryota; kingdom Metazoa; phylum Chordata; class Aves; order Gruiformes; family Psophiidae; genus Psophia; species Psophia crepitans. The sequence goes on from VWZZ01008519.1 coordinate 312,073, forward strand.
TCATTCATGTGACTTTAAGCCCATGAATAAATCACAAAATCTTACACATCATATAATAGTAACAATAGGGCAAAGATTAATGAAATGTTTAGGTGTTCCAGAAAGCTGTCCCTGCAACAGAACTGGAAGAGCAGAAGCTGGAAATAGCTTGTTGTATGTGAAGCAGGTAGTGTGGGGAAGTAGAATTAGGATTTAAATCTATTGAATATATACAATGAAATATAGTAATATAGAAATATGCTTATGAAATACGCATAGCTCTATATTGAGCATGCCTGAAGGCTGCCCATGCTACCTAAATCCAGACTTTATTATAGTAAAAACTCTTGAAGAAAACTGTCACAGAAATACATTGTCATGACTGCTCTGAAATAAAACCTATAAATTATCTGAAAAATGAAGTGTTACCAGTTTCTATCTAGTTGCTAGAAAATATTTCCATGTTTTGCTGAAATGCTGTTTTCAGTTCTTTCAACATGAAACTGATACTCTAATGATATGTGATCACTGGAGATACCATGGCATTTTTGTAATCATAAAGTGTTTAAAGAGAATACCCCAGCAAAATATCAAATTAAGATATTTTACAAGTCACGTACAGTTCTCTTCCTGCCCTAATCTGTTCATTTGAGTATGCATGAGTACGTGGCTGTCACTTTCCAGTGGTGGGTGAGTTGGTCCTATTAGTCACCTTCACGTAATTAGAATTGGCCAGAAAGCTCATACAGAGAATGGTCCTTTTTAAAAAAAACTTCTGTGCGTGTGTGTGCACATGTATGCGGCAATAAAACCATTTTTGACAATACTTTCCTTGTCAAAGTTAGATTTTATGTTCCGTGCCAGAGACAGGAACAAGAAAAGCCACTTGCCCAAAGCTGTGGCATTCAGCTTGGGAAGTGACACACAGATTGCTGCTGCCTGATTCCACATCAAAGGCAGGAACATGCGTAGAACACTGACTGTCCTAGGAGATTGCTCACTCTCTGCACTTTCAGTGGAAAAGTTCCAAGGCTGGCAGGCCTTCCTTATTTTCACTGAAAATCGGTGCAAGATTGCAATCTTGCGCTGATACTGATTGGGAAATTCTTATCTTGAATCTTTGCAAATCTAATAGCAAACTTCATAAAGATTTATTTGTTTGTTATATTAAAGCTCTTTGAGATTGCTAAAGATGGTATATTACGAACAACACTATCCTGCTACAGCACAGATCAGCAGCAGATTTGGTGGAGTTCTATAATCTATGTCTTGCAACAGAACTAGAAATCATTGTTTTCGACAGTTTTGAGACACTTAGGCATCCAGATTCAGATCCAGACTCAGTAGATTTTTGTGACAGAAGAAACTGACTGTATAAAGTTCAAAACCAATAAAGCATCATTCTTTCCTGTGAAAGCAAGATCTTTGATCTGAAAAGACTCATGTGTAACTCATATCACCCATTTAGTTGCTGTTGCCTACCAAAGGTTAGTCTTCTGAAGCCATTTCCAGCTGGAGTTTTATCTATGCTGGTAGTACTGTGTTTAATTTTTCTTTTTCCTTTCCAAGTCACACATGTACTGCAGTCATGCATCTAATTTGCACCGTTTGCAGGTATTTAAGCATGAGATATCATAGCTCATCTTTTTTGAAACTGGCCAACTTGCAGATAAATCACTCTGGGACAGAGATTTTCAATCTAACAGCAAGGCAGGCTGTACATTCATTGTCACCAGAGCAGTCTGCACTAGGCAGCAAAAAAAAAAAGTGTCTCCAACCTTTTTTAATTCCGTGAATTCAGGCTTGTTTAATGGTTCTTATGTTTGCCCCTGTAGATTCCTTCTTTTTCCCCGTATCTGTCTTTAAATCTGCAAGTTTATGCCTTTGTGAATAGTCTGGGCCTTACAAGCTGCTGTATGGTCACATTTCTGAGTGAATCCACTGATAGCTACTGTTGCAAAATGAATTTCTGGCATTTTTTTTAAGATGAGTTTCTATTTTGTCCTTCCATAGGCATAAAATAAGAGTCACTGTTAACTCACTGGCTGTGGAATACTTCAGTTTTGTGGTAGGACATTGCAGTAACAGTAACTCTTTATTTTATATGTGGTAATATTATTATTTGAAATAATCAAGAAGAGTACAATATAAATGAGTACTAATAAAATAGTACCTGCTTTACAGTGTCTGCAGGCATGATTCAAGACCAGACATAGCAGGCAGGAAAAAAGGTAGGAGTGATGCTAAAAGACACTGCAGCAGCTATACATGTAACATACAGATGGTGATTTCCACCTCTGGATTCCTAGATGGTGAAGCAGAAAGCCCTTTCCCTTTGGTGTTTCTGGTGGAAAGGGTGAGTCAGGATGAGACCTAAAATTTTAGAGACATGTAACAAAGAATGTGACAGTGCCACAATTCAGACTGACTCAAACAAAGGCATGGAGAATCATGGGATGTCTGAGGTGGAAAGACACTTCTGGAGACTGTCTAGTCCAACCCCATTGCTCAAAGCAGGGTCAATTGCTGTGCTGGTGCTTGACTACCCTCAATAAAAATGTTTTCTTATATTTAAATTGAATTTCTTATATTGCTTCTTCTCCAGTCACTGGGCACCACTAAGAAACATCTGGTTCTGTCCGCTTTACAACCCCCATCAGGTATTTATACACACTAATAAGGTGCCTCCCAAGTATTCCATTCTTGAGGCTTAACAGTCCCAACCTCTGTGAAATCAGGAATGGCCCTTGCTTGACTTGGATGTGTAATTAACCAGTTAACCTGTTAGGAGACAGGACATTACTCACTTTAAGCACAGTCTGCAGGCTCCTCACTGAGTTTTGAGACAATTTTTTTCAAGACTGCTTGCTTCTGTCTCTGTACTGAGCGCATCTGACTGCTCCCACCACTGACTGTGCTGCAGGAGACTGTTACACAGGTGAAGTGCCTGGCCTGCAATGGAAATAGTGGGTCAGTCAGAAAACCTGCAGAATCACCCCAAAGTATCACCTTTTTCCTGTAAAGCATAAGCCCACCCCAGAGTTATTACAGTTCTATGAGCTTCAAACAGTATGCAGGATATTATACTTCTTAGGCTTTGAGTTTATTTATCAAACAAAATTGCAATTTTCTATCATAGTCAGCAACAACGAGAACCTAAGAACATAACTGAGTTCGTAGCAGGTCAGACAAATGACACACTCCACCCGCTATCTGCTTTCTGACAGTGGCCAAAAGTAGATGTCAGGGACAAGTGTATAAAATCAAGGAAAGTATGTTCTGAAACCTTCCTAAAATACTGTCCAAGCCCTCCCTCACCACCAGCTCAGGAACTTCAAACGGTGGTGTCTCTGCATTTAACAACTGTGAGGGATTCCTCTTCCACAGATTTATCCTGTCACTTTTTGAAACCCTGTGGACTTTGAGTCCAGGGAAATGAGGATGATCAGCTGTTCTGTGTTATAGAAGAAATGAAAGAACTTGAAAAAAACTTAAACAGCCTTCAAAACAACAGAAAAACCTAGAGAGACAAAAGGTAATATCTGAGGTAGTTTTCAAAGCTTGGAAAAAATGAAATGTTTCTTTTCGTAGTGGAAAAATAGTTATGTTTCCATATCAACTAGAATAATTTGTATCTGTATTATATAAAACCAATTCAAAAATCACCGCTTGCTCCTTGGTAAACCACTAACACTAATCACCTAGTTCTGAAAACGTAACTAGAAGGAAAGATGCAAATGGCCAAATTAATTTTTTCCCCTCCAACTATTTTTTTTTCTTCAAGCAAAAGAGGCACCAAAACAGTCCATCACACAAGCATCACAGAGCCCTTACTGATGTCACTAGAAAACATAGTGTAACCACAGCAACCCAGTGAGAAGTCAAGTGGCGTGACTGGCTTACTTTTTTTTTTGTTACAGCTGTTTTCTTACCTAGGACAGAAGGAAAGAAACCCACGAACAGTCTGCAGAGCTAAACGCCTAAATCAATATAAGATGAATCAATGACTTGATAACTAAAGAGTCCTATGTTGTTGCTTGCATGTGCAGTAAGACCCCTAGCATAAGAAGTAATACATTTCTGTGCTCCCCATCATACTGTGAACACCAACAAAATAAACTGTGCTTAAACATTCCTGAGCCACAACAGGCACCCCCTCACACCAGACAGAGATAAGTCCTTAAAAAGATCTGGGATAACCATAGGAATATAATCATATCCAACAACACCTTTGCAGAGGTACACAGCAGCACCTGAAGGGCCACTTTTGTCAAAGGGAGGATAGTTCAGTGAATAAAAACAAGCATCGGCCATGATGCTGATCCCTCTGGTATGTACTGAACACAACTTCACTGCTAACAGCTTCTCAATGGCAATACCTTGCCTGTACTGCTGATGGAGTATAACAGACAGAAAAAGGATAAAGAATCCTAGCAACCAAATAGGCCAAGCAGCAAGAGGAGTTGACTTTGAATTAAAGAAAGACAGGACATATGCGTGACTTTCCAGTGTTAACCTGAAACAACTGAATGAGCAGCTGATCTATAAACAGATCTATGGAGAGAAAACAGATTTATCACACCATAGTTTCCAGGGTTATCTGATGAGACATAGCTCCATTCCTGGCAGCAACCCAAGGCAAGTCCCAGCCAGAAGGGGATTCCTGAAGAATTCTGAAGTTAGGCTTGGAACAGCACTTACCAGTAGCCCCAGACACTAAGGTAACACTAACGTTTAGCAGCAGTATCCACACAGTGAGAACAGAGAAACACCAACTTTCACCTTCTCTGATAGTCATCTAAACAATTGATGAGAGTGTAAACATAAGGGCCGGTTTTACCAGATGAGAACAAAAAAATCGTAGGTCAAGTACCTTGCCTCCCAGATAAGTATCCAACAGTGGGTGCTTAGTGAGGAACATAACAAAAGAGAAAGCATGTTGTGAGCAATCCTTATTCTATGAAGAAAAACCCTCTTAAACATAAGGGCATGTGTATGCGGGGAGACTCACACAGCTATCCTGAAAGACTCTCATCACCTACAAAAATTTGCATGTTGAGGGCTTTTCTTGGGTTGATATCTTTGTAACTCAGCTGACTAAGATGAGGACACAGAAAATCTGGCATTCTGTAGTATCTCTACAAACAATATGGACAGCTCTATTTCCCTAGCTTCACTACGCTGCAGCAGGCTCCTGCAGCCTGCTTGACTTCTCCTGTGGATAGGGGTTTGCTTTGCTGTGGCTCAGTTAGAACTTCATGAGGTTATGGACCCAAAACTGAAGAAGCACTTTGGCTAGGGCAACAAAAGCCCCCTGAGCAAACATTCACTTTTAATGACCAGCAACCACAGAGCTGAGATCAAAGAGACCAAGCGTGAAAAGCCTGTTCTTTGCAGTTTGCCAGCAGTCAGTCATGGGCAAGCAGGGAGCTGCACGTTCCTAGATGATGTGTATACATGTGCCTGGGCCAACTTAATAGTAGCTGGGAACAGCTCAGACTGAGCAGAGCTTACTGAGGTTTTATTTGAGAACAAGGGTATATTAGCTACTGCAGAGCTTGCCTGAATGTAACTAGATACTTCCTGCATTCCGGCTTGCTTTGTGATCCAGTTAAGAGCCAGTTTGAATATGTTCACCCTGAACTGTATAGTGTGCACCAGAGTCACAGAAGGACAGCTAATCAAGATGGGAGCTGGGCAGCTGCAGAGCTAGTTGCTTTTGCTGCGAGTGCTGTGTTCTGGGTCTGTTAACTTTTGTAACTTGCACGCACTGCAGTTTCTTCTGGTTGCACTCGCCGGGTGAAGTTCCTGATAATCAAGCTGATTTGACACAGTAATGCGTGACTGTGGAAGGCCCTCAAAATGAGGCAGAACATCGTCAGTACCTTGAAGGTGCAGGTTCAGCAATTAAGAAGTCGTGCAACTTATTCTTACAAAGTATCTATGCCTGTTTCCTAGGAGCATGGAGGTACTTGGAGACTGGGAACTTCAGTGAGGAAATCTGGAGTCTTTATATGTCAAAGGTCGATTCACCAGAATATCCTACGGTGATCTGTAATGCAATCAATGTGGTTAAAGTGATGTTCTAGAGTAGTCATTTCAATCACTTATGTTCTCTCTAGAGAATACAGATATCTGATTTCTATTTCTTGCTCATTGTCATTCTAATTTTTACTGCAAATTCTTTTTCTTGTGGTAACAGTATCCAAGCTGGCTGTGAGAGATATGCCTATACCACTTCATTACAGTGAGCTCCTGAGGAATACCAAAGGATTTTAAGACATGCTTCACTGGATTAAAAATAGTCTGGGATAAACAGCAAACACATCAGAAGGGTTTATTGACAGCTCCTGTCCTGTCTCCTGCAATCTTGCAGGCAGGTGTTTGCTCCCAGGCTTGATGTTGGTTAACTCAGTGACTTTCTGAGTGGTAGTAAACTCAGAGTTCACCTGGCCTCTGAGGAGTTCCTTTAGCCTCCCTGGAGGTATGGCTGTCCTCCACTCTTCACTATAGTGTCTCCAATTCTGCATGAGCCACACACTTGCAGTTCCTTGCTGTGACTCCGTGGTCTTTCACATCCAATGGTCCCTTCAGCTGTCCCTCAGCCACAGAATATTCAGCTGCTTGCACAGGCATGAAACAACCTTCGCACCCTGCACGGGTTTCCAGCCAAGCCACCCTTTCTGAAGGATGGCAGTCCCACAGCTGATCAGAGGCACCACCTACTCCAATGCCTTATGCAGAGGTTGAGTCTTCCCTCCAGACAGGCAGGGCAGACCCCTGCCCAGAACTGCCCTGGGCCCCATAGTGTAAATGCTCTGCTTCTGCTACAGACTCTGGGTCTGCCAAGCAGATTGGAGAAGATGATGCCTTTGATCACTGGAACCTCTGTGTGGCTGCAGGGAGCTGTTTCTGGCCAGGATCCAGAATTCAGGGTTGCTGTGACAGAACTAATTTCTTTTGTATTCAGAACTTTGTATCAGTCCCAAGATAAGGTATTAGCGTGATCTTCTTCCTCATTCCCTTGAGGATGTGATGAGATGTGTGCCCTCATGTGAGTATTTTGTCCTCTTTTCCAGTTAAACACATGCAGACCAGTACCACATACTTCCTTTAACATGTTTTGTATGATAGATGCTTCCAGACCCGGTATGGCTACACAAGCCATGCTGATCATGACTAAGTGTATGTTTTATCTTATCAATTAACTGATCTGATTTCAACAGGTTGTCAGTATAACTACACTCAGTAAATTGTTACTGATCATGTAATAAAAGGGAATCTTCCAAACTGAAGCCTCTCTGCTCTGCATGTGGGTAATCACAATTTTACTGACAATCCAAGCTGGGCCTTTGCTGGAACCAGCACACCTCACCCACTGCCCTGAGGGGGGCTGCTAACAATGAGAATGAAGCACAGTGACACAGAGAAAGAAGTGACTTCTATTCAAACTCCTTTGCCTCTTGGTCTTCCCTGGCCTGCTGGAAGGATTGTTTTTACAGCTTGTTCTTTCTCATCAAGGTAGCAAGTAGAGACAGTCAATGTTCAAATGTCTACACAGAAGACCAACTCCCCCATTCTCAGCTATGACAACTCCAAAACCTCCTGAGCCCTAAGAAACCTGCTCTGTCTGTCCAAGTGCAGGCAGCCGAGATGGAAACATTGCATTGTTCTTTGCTGTGCGGGATTTGGGATTTCTTTCTGATGAAAAAAACCCTTTAAACACAAAGGCACATGTATGTGGGGAGACTTGCACAGCATTCTAGGAAACCACAGCAAGCAGTCAGACCTTCGCAAGGGTCAGCAGGCAGAGGCCAACAACAAGCACCTCAGTGCGGCCCTGGAAGGGTGCACTGCAAGCCCCGAGCCACGCTGGGCTGAGGTCAGGGTGACGGAGAGCACAGCCTGGCACCTAAAACCAGTTCCCCAAAACCACCGCTCCGCCGCCAGGCCAGCAGGAGCCTGGCCGGCGCCCACAGCACACCCGGGCTGGCTCCACCCGCCCTCCCCTCCCCTCCCCTCCCCT
>VWZZ01008519.1:320173-441515 GCA_013399095.1 Psophia crepitans
GGCCTCGCGGCCCGCGGGGATCCGGCTGCGGCTGAGCAGACCCAGCTGCGGGGCGGTGTGCGCCTCCAGCAGCAGGGCGGTATCGGTGCTTCTCGGCCGGCTGGGCCCTGCCCAACGCCCTCCTGAGATGGGGCTTCACTTTATTCCAGGGGGCTCTGCTGGCATAGGTGCACCCGCAGCAGGTGTGGTGGGTCGGCAGTGGGACGCAGAGGGCTTTCAGCCACGGGCCTGGCCTCACTGCCCAGGCAGTCCCATGCCTCACTGCCGCTCCCCCCGTTTCACAGCTCCCACCTCAGCTCAGCCTGAAAAGCAGGTAGTGGAAAGATCTCCTGCCAAAGGGGAAATAAATCCTTCAGCAATCTGTTGCTGCGGGAGCCCAAGGGCTGGCAGAGCACTGCAGTGTGCCCACCTTTAGTTGTCTTCGTTCTGGCACCCAGAAGAGGAGTGTGGCTGGACCAAGCCTTGAGCATGACAGAGCGAGCGATCTCTGCCCTGCAGGTGGGAGCACTGCCTTCTGTAGCTTTGGCCTGCATGTACAAAGCAGTTTGCTCCCAAGGCAGTAACCTCTGAGATTCTGAATGACACAGATTTGAGGAGACTTAATTACACGGTTGAGAAAGGTGTGATCTCATTGCTAGTACTCCTCCACATCCACCTGGGCCCGAGCTCACTAAGCCTAGCTGCAGTTAACCACTGTTACCAACAGCAAAGCCTGGCCTCAAAACACTTGAATGACAGAGTTTTCAAAAGCACTTCAAATCAGATGGGAACAGACAGTGGCATGTGTGTCCTCAGTTACTTCAGTGTTTCTGGAAGTCCAAGCCAGGTTACATGTCCTTGCAATTTTCAGCATGACATTTGATTTGTCTCTTATCTGTAAGAATGCATCACAACTTTGGGGGCTGTTTCTGTTGGAGAAAGTTCCCCTTTGTTATACTGTCAATGCAGTGGTAGCAAAAGTTTACCTTTAAAAAGTAATCACAAGAATGCTGACATAAAAACCACACCACAAACCCCAAGTACCACCACAGTATGTGGCTCTTTCAGTCCTAACGCCTCCAAGGCAGCTGACCAGATTACCACATAACAGGAGCCTCCACCCTACTACAAGCTTTGAAACAGTTAGGGTGTGAAAATTTCACAGAATGTGTCTAATTCATCAATGTCACACTCATAAGACAATTAAATTCAAACGCAAAAGCAGAATAATGTTCATGGTCACCCAGCTCATCAGCATGTACCTGTCATGCAAGATAATAACAATCTGGGTCCCCAGGTTTGCACTTCAATTGGGTTTGCGTATTTACTATCCATTCTGGAGGACCTCCTTTCCAAACCTAGATATAAATGGTCCCACTCAGCAGCATGTAGGCTACAGGGGAACTGCAATGGCTTCAGAAGTTATCCTCCTCCCTCTGGAGCACTGCCCATGAACCCAGGCTGCTTACAACCCTGGTATTATAAACACTGCCTTGCACACTCAGGTATGTGCCACTGAAAGGCACCTACTGCTCACAGTTCTCCTCCCAGTACATCTTGAAGGGCAGAAACATGGCAGTTGTTGTCACTGTTGTTAATCAAGTCAGTAAACCTTCCACAGCCATCCCGTAGGTCTGCAGTTCACACCACCAGCATACGTGCATGACCTTTATTGGTCCATTCCTGCTATACTCTGTGTCCTGGAGAAGTGCTTAGGTACCTCTTTAGATAATTGTCTTGCAGGAGGCACAGGGGCTAGATACGCAGAGGCGTAGCAGCGTAGCAGCTCCTAAGACCAGATGGAGACAGTCCTTTGCCTAGATGGCTCTCAGTGCCTTCAGCCAGCCAGTACAAAACACTAGTCACAGGATCTGAAGTGACATTTAGAATCATGGAATGGTTTGGGTCCTGGTTTCAGCTGAGAGAGAGTTAATTTTCTTCAAGAAAGTCAGTATGGGGCTGTGTTTTGGATTTGCGCTGGAAGCAGCGGTGATAGTGGAGACAGAGCCAAGGACTTTTCGGCTTCTCGCATCGCCCCGCCGGTGGGATGGCGGGGGGTGCACAAGGAGTTGGGAGGGGACAGACAGAACACCTGACCCAAACTGACCAAAGGGGTATTCCATACCATATGACGTCATGCTCGGTTTATAAGGGGCTTGGGAGGAAGAAGAGTGGGGGGGCAGCGGCATTCGGAGTGATGGCGTTTGTCTTCCCAAGAAACCATTACGCGTGACAGAGCCCTGCTGTCCTGGACATGGCTGAACCCCTGCCTGCCATGGGGAGCGGGGAATTAATTCCTTGTTTTGCTTTGCTTGTGCACGCGGCTTTCGCTTCACTTATTAAACTCTTGTACCTGAACCCACGAGTTTTCTCACTTTCGCTCTTCCGATTCTCTCCCCCTTTTCCAATGAGGGGGACTGACCGAGCATTTATGTGGTGCCCAGCCAGCGGCTGGAGTAAAACCACGACAAGGACCTTTAAAGGTTATCTGGTCCAACACCCCTGCAATGAGCAGGGACATCTTCAACTAGGTCAGGTTGCTCAAAGCCCTGTCCAACCTGACCTTGAATTTTTCCATTGATGAGGCATCTACCACCTCTCTGGGCAACCTGTTTAGACTGACAAAATTTGCCACTTAGTGCCTGTTGACTGAATTTATAGGTCAATGCCCCTGCATGTGTTAGATCTAGGCTTAACTCCTTCACATACATGGGGTTTTGTCTTCTTTTAGGAAAGTTAATGACAATGAAATATTCTCAAGCATCATCATTAAAAAAAAAAAAAAGTGATTCATGGAATACCTGAGCTTGTACCAAGAAGCAAAGCGAATCACACCCCAAAGGGGACTATCTCATCAGATCTGCTCTGCAAGGTGTTTGCCCTGCTGCTGAGCCCTGGTAGCCTCCACTGTCACATTGATGGAAAGAATGTTACAGCATGCCCCACAGGCCTGTGGGAGCGATCAGACCAATTTATGAACAAAGGAGGCATCAGAACAAATGAGGGAGCACCTGAGCTGCATTTCAGGCTGAAATCTCTACATCCGGAATGACTGCAGCTTGCTTACACACCTAATGGGGAGTGATGCAGATGGGAAGTGGGATTTAAAGCCATCACAGAACCTTAGAAATAGCACAGTGAAAGTCATTGTTCCCCTTCTCAATTAGGAGGATGGGAAATGAAAACACATGAGTGTGAAGGCTTTCTGCTCCAGCCCTGAGGGAATGACCCAGAATCATGAGAATATAGGCCAGATATTGAAGCAAAGAATGAGAAGCAGCAGGAGACAACAGAATATAATCTGTGTGGATAGACTGTAGCAGGCTCTGCAGAAAGAACCACGGAACGCTTTACTGAGAGAATATTTTACATTGTTGTGGGTAGCTGCTCATCATCCGCAAGCAGAAATGGAAAACTGCTCGTGAGATGGAACAATGTACTTCAATGTAAACACCACCTTTGTTTCACGGCAAACAATGCAGTAGCATTTTGCTAACATGGACATTGTTTAGGGTGATAACAGTAAGTAAAATCTTAGCTGTGAATCAGCCTCCTTAGGGAAGAAGCAGAAGTGGGTTTTTTTCCAAGTTATTTGGAGTTATAAGGGAGAAGCATTGAAGATCACGTCAAAGAGAACACCCGTGAATGGACCAAAGGATGAGCAATATCATTTCTCTTTGGAAGTGGGTGTATCACTGAATGCATTTTAAAAGGTATAAAACTGCCCATAAGGATTTTCCAGGTTGTTAATAGTGATGTCAAGCGGGGAGTGAGATGAGGAGAAAAAGGAGTTTATCGTTGTAGGGTAGTGTTAGGAGTAGGACATGAAGAATGAATGGGGCTTGGGGGAAGGAGAAGCCACATTCAAGAAAGGAGTTACTGCATACGCTGACAGCCTCTTCTTCAGAAGGGTAGACAGGGACTGGGGGGCAGTCAGGTTAGAGGAGGAAAGAAGTCAGCTATGAGAGGCGTATGTGGATGAGAGTGAAAATCAAGACAAAGCGAAGAGAAACGAGTGAGGATGGAAAAAGGAAACACGTGTTTGTGAGCAAAAATAGTTGCAGTTATAGGAAGCGTGTTGTGGAAACAGACTGCTTGTTCCAGGTGGTTAACTGTAACCAACCGTAGTATTTGCAAGAAACATTTCCAAATTGCTGTCACAATGTCTTTGTGAAGTAGGTAAGCACTGACAGAGGAGGGAGGCAAAGACAGAAACATTGAAAGGCAATGCAGGACTCTCTGTCGGTGTGAGACTAGAAGGTGAACATCCCTCACGCTTGGCCCTGAGCTAGAGTTCGTGTCTCTTCACTTGCGAACATACACTGTGAATGCCCCAGGCTCTTCTGGCTCATCATCAAATACACACGACCACCGAAAGAAATCACTGCCTAGATCCATCTGCAGAGTGCTGCCAAACATGGCCCAAAGTGTACTCTGGGATGGACTCTTTTGAAAAAAAGGGAGCAGTGTGTTCCAGCAAGCAGAAAAGGAGAAAGGGTAGTTGCAGATTCGAGGTTATAATGAGAGGAGAAAGAGAGGACAAATATGAACTGTTTACTGGACAGTAGGATTTGCTCCAATAGTTGTAGCAAAATCTATGCCAACCAAGCTATGTGGGTAGCTGTTCTTACTCCAGGAGGGAAACAGATGTGTCTTAATAATCTCTGCATTGGTATAACTGATAAGGTCACAGAGAGGGGAGGGAAGAAGTAAGTTGCTCCAAAATAACTATATTGGTTAAAAAGAAAAATCTCTTCTCTATCAAAATTACCTGCCTGGCAAAATGTTGACATTTTTAAGAAAGACAACACATTTTTGAACCCTGATAATACTGATTTGTTTTAAAGCTTGTTTTCACAAAAAATAGCTAAAACTTTGCTCCAAGGAGTGCATTCCCCTACACCGTCATTGACCTTCCCAGGCAATAGTAGGCTTTGTAGGGACTCAGTGCTTGATGTGTTGTCAGCATGCTCTCCCAAAGGTGTGGGTGGGGGTACTTTTACACATGATTCTCTTCCTACCTTAATTTTGTATCAACAGCAGCGCTTTTTACAGTAAGCCTTTTCTCACTGCTTGTCTTATGTGGAGGGCAATAAAGGTCCTGACCCAGGAAAGGGCTGCTCTGTTGTTTCAGTACTTTCCATAAGTTGTTATGGGGGATGGAAAAGACAGTCCTACCTGGTACCTCAGTAGATCCCAACATGAATCATAACTTCGTAGGGAGAGCTCAGGAGTCAGATGTATCTATTGCAGCATTATCATTGCTTGAACCTAAGGATATTACTTTTGAGCTTCAGAATTAAAAGTACACCGCAGAAACTTTCTCTACTAGAGTTGCTTAAATTTGGCTCCAAGACCTGAGGTGATAGTTTAGATCAAATCCTGATTTGACTCAGGCTTAGCTCTAATTTTAATTTAACAAAAGGCAAAGATTTCAAGAGAGTAAAACTCTGCCAGTGTCCATGTGAACTGAGATTTAGCAGTAGTAGTGAAAGAAATTAGATCACTTTTCCTCAAAAAGTAAAGCAACATGTGAAGATCTATTTACACGGTACAAAGTAGGAGCGAATCTGCAACCCAGTCCTATAATTCACAAATAGTTCACAAATTATTTGGTCCCACTGCATGATCATTACCAAGGACTCAACCCCAGAAGTGTCTGTCAGGCTCCATTATTAATCTTTTGTGCCTTCTCTTTGTGCAATCAGAAACGCTAACGGCATCTAATATATTAAACATGATTTAGAACCTGGTTTTCCAGCATGTTACCTGCACTCAAATTAGTATTATAGGTATAAATAGCCAGTTCTAAATGATAGTAGAATATGTTATCCCAAAGAGTCTTAAAACATTCCCAGAATACAGATGGATAGCAGGCCAGAATAGAGCATGCTGCACAAAAGCAGGGAGAAGGAAGGAGAGAAACTTTTGACCTAAAGCCCTAGGGCACTGGGTCAAATCCCCTCCACTCAAAGAGCCACATGAAGTTTCTCATGTCCTCGCAGAGCAAGCGTGACCTCCAGGGTGGAAGTCTTATGTTGCAGTGAGCCTTCAAGAAGTCACACGGCTGAGGGGATCCTTCTGCAATTTGGACATGTTCTTCCAATGAATTCCAGGACCAAGACTCACAAGAGACTCCTGCCCTACAGTTTCCGCACTAAGCAAGAACATCAGTTCTGTAAGACCAGCTGAAACTGGTGAGGAGAAACTAGGTTGCCAGTTGCACATATGCGTGTATGGTAAGTTAATTTGAAGAACAAGTTGTTGACCATGGGTCATCTGTAAGAAGTGTACTGTAGATGACTGTAGCCTCTATTGTGAGAGATTTAACCAGAAACAGTCTTTGCAGAAGTGTACATCAAATGTAATATCAGAAAATCTTTCATCTTCCTGTCTATGACACCAAGCTGTGAGGTAGGAGGAAAAAAAAGCAGCAAACTCAACAGGTGTGGGCGACAGCTAATGCTGACATAGCTATAACGTAGTCAGGGGTTCAATTAAAAAGTCCTTCTGATTATTGTACAATTTCCCCCATTGCCCACAAACCACTTCCTTTTCTACACATGAATCCTTCCCCATCTTCACAGTAGACAGAAGGCTGGTGCCTCTGCATCAGGCAAGCATGAAGTCGGTTGCTGTAACTTTCTGTGTCCTCTGCTTTCAGTTCGAAGCACTGTATGGTGAGTAGCATTTTGGATTATTCTCCTCACAGTAGATGTCTCTATGGAATATAACCGGCACAATGATGGGAGACAGTAAATGAGGCATGATAGCAGGAGGTTGGAGGAATAGAGATAATTAAGGGAAACGGCTGCAAAAAGACCACTCTCAATTTTAGTATCACTGAAGTTGGTGGGAAGAGAACTCCTGCCAGCACAGGCAAACTAAAACGTACAAATTTTCGTTGTATATATTTAGCTCATTTGCTCAGTGTTAACCTCCAGATATTCAGACCGTAGTGCTCCAGCCAGCTTCCCTTGCTGGATATAAGGTCTTACAGCAACATGACGGTGAATGGCTTAATAAAGAGAAGCTGAGTTATTTATATTAAACCTGCTCTTGTTGGGCAGGGAACTTTTGTACTATGAAAAATGTGTATGGCATGGAAAGGCAAATGAGATCATTTTGGTGGAGGTTTGAAATGCAGACTGACTTCAAAGGAAGCGTAGCATCCCTAATGCTGTGTTTGAGAAGGCACAAGGTGACAGCACTGATCTCAGTCCAGCCATAAACATGG
Organism: Psophia crepitans; assembly: GCA_013399095.1. Classification (NCBI taxonomy): domain Eukaryota; kingdom Metazoa; phylum Chordata; class Aves; order Gruiformes; family Psophiidae; genus Psophia; species Psophia crepitans. The sequence continues at coordinate 327,390 of VWZZ01008519.1, forward strand.
ATGTAGCATTTTCAGTATTTCATCACAGCTATGCAAAGTACAATACAAGAGCTCACATTTATCTGTAGCTTCTCTGAAACCCACGTTATGAATGGGCCAGGATGGAAATACAGGTAATATTTGATCAAGAAGAGTCTTCTTTTTTCATACATACACTGTCCAAGGATTTGGTATGATGTATCGTATAAGTAAGACCTGAGATTTGGTGTGCATAGTTACTAAGCGCCATCTAAACCTGTTCCTTTGAAGGTCATGCGAAGGGCGATTGAATATGTTTGCTTCTGAAATTCTAGTGATACAAGATAGGTTTCAAGTCCCCCTGTAGAATTTAAGTACTCCTGAGGTTTCATACAGAATTAAAGCTTTCATTTAAATAAAAAAGTTTCCAGCTCTTTAGGCAACGCAGATATCCTTCTGAAGGTTAACTAAAACAGCAATAGTATACTGAATTTTCAGATAGATTGAAAAGATGGGTGAAATCACAGGGAAGGAGGATTGTGATCAGTATCTCTAAAGGGACGAGTTGCTCTTTTTCTCCTTGAAAAGTTATTCTTAAATCTACTAACAAAATATCCTATCAGTTTTGTTAAAAATTTCTCAGCTAGTCAATTTAGCAGGTGTACTTGACCAGCATGCTTTTACATGTGGCTGGAGCTATCTGAATGGCCATTCCTTGTGGGAAGAAACAGCCTTGCAATTTTAAAGGTGCAAATAATTGTTCTATCTGATACCAGCATTTCTCCCTTCTTTCTCCCTCCTTTCAAATATGGAGGATAGGATATGGGCAGGGGGCTGAGGAGGGGAGATGACAGGAAAAAGAGACTGCCTGTAACAAGAAATGGTATCTCAGTTTGTTTACCTCACAGTGCTTTCAGCGTAAGAAGTACTAATTATTATAATTCTTGCTAAAAAGAAAAGGGCTGTAAAAGATCAGCTTGATATAAGACACATTAGAAAGATACTTTCATTTAGAGAACAAGCTAGCACTCCAGAGAGTGCTGCCAAGCACTGTGTCAAATTTTTGGGAGTAAAAGCAGAGATTTGGGAGTAAAATCTGAGATTTCAGTGGGGGGCAATTGATTTAGCAATTAGCAAGCCCTACGTGTGATCTGTGGATAGTTTTTTTCGATATAAATAGGCCACAGAAGGTGATATATGTGTATTATGAATTGATAACCCAACCGTGAGACAGAAATTGTAAGAACACGGAGCCTCTGTGATGTCTGTAGAGGAACACAGGGATTTTGAAATACAGAGCTGTAGAATTCCATAGCACTTGAGGCCCTTGCTATTAAACATTACACATGAGCTTTTGCACGCCAACATTTGCAAAGCATTATTACTGTTCATCCGCAGATCTCCGTTTGCTAATACAGGAGGAAATCATGGTGATTTCTTAGAAGGGTGTCTGAAATACTATCAACGGTGGCTGATGTGTTAATATGTTAATATAAGAGTTTCCATATGTCACAGCATATGTTCTACCATAATTCAGAATATAGAGTAATGGCTTCCTAGAGTAATTCTGGCCATTCCTTGCTTTGCCCAGAAGCACTGCTTGCCTCTCGTAATCCTTGGTTCTTGAAAGATAGGAACATGTTAGTTTTAGGCGTATGACTAATGACACTGAATTGACAGTGTCATCTTTCAGAGCGCCTTGAAAGGTCAAAGCTATAGCAACTTAAAAATCTATGTGTGGTTTCATTACATGTTTAGTATTAATAAACCAAATGTGTCTGTTTTAAAGGCAGAGTCTGCACTCTCCTTGCTCCTCATCAGAAGCAAACACACCCAAGTGAAACTATGCTTATTTTTATCAGATAATTCATTTTCTGAGAGCTGGGACAGATAAAACAAACAACAAGAAAACTATTCTCCTACCATAAATCCCAAGTTTTAAAATTAATCAAAAGTGGTTCTTAAAGTTTTGTTAAGACAAAAATGCATAATGGATTGGTGATGTTTGCAAACAGCATTGGTCTGCCAAAAAGCAACCAGAAAGCTCAAAATTGCAATCCCATTAAAATGAAAATAACCCATCTTCCATTGGCCTCAGTGTCCAAGCACAGTACAGAAATTCCCAAACCTCTGCCGAGGTGCTTTCCCACTGCAGTAAAGACAACATCGAGACAGAAATGTATATGACTGTAAATACACATATACATAGAATGTACACACACACTCTTTCATAGTTTAGCACAGCAACATGTTACTTTCATACACATGTTCATCTCTTGGATTCACATCTCAACCACAGTATTTGTCTTGACACTGCTTCACCTGAGGTGAGCCAGGAACAGCTCTGTGCAGCTCCAGGGTGTGACACTGCTATGGAACAAATGAAAAATTTGTTTCCTTTTGTCTCAAAACCTTCATATACAATTGAATTAGCTCTTTTATGAAAAATACCAAACAGGAAGCTTACAGCCAAATGTAAGGATTTTTACTACTTCAGTAGTAAAGTGTGATTCTTCTGTTCATTTTCAACAATACTGTGATGTGGTCTTTTATTCAAATATTTTTTGAGGTAGGGAGGTTTAGTGAGTGAATCTCACAATATTAATGGTTGTTTAAACCCAAGTTTTCCTATCTCCCATCTCACTAAATGTACATTTATTCTGACTGTAACTTGGCAAACGACATCCCAAAGGTGTCTGGTCATTAACCACAGAGTGTTACAGGTCCATAGGATTACCCTAGGAATGAACCAGTACAAATGAGAAGAGCGATCAGACACAGGGAGGGGGAAATAAGCCACCTTTTAGTATGCAGTGAAAGCATTCACATTAGGAGCTGATGCAGTAGAGCTAGTGAGTCAGAAATTCCTATCAGATCTCACCCATTGTGGTCATCCATGTAGACAATTTCATTTTTTAATCTCAGGCACTGTTAATCTCATTTTAAGCTGTGCTCCCTTTGTATTATGCTAAGCACACTCTTCTATATGGTCACTTGTTTCAGAGGAATACTAATTGCAACACATTTACCAAAAGTGCTCATTCCGAGAAATACATTACTGAGTCTTTCTTGAAAATAGACAGTTAAGGCTTCTGAGCCTGAGAGGATACAAAACGATCTTTCAGCTTGCCACAAGGTCACATGAACTACATGCTTAATGACCTCTCTCTGTCCTTTTCCATTAAAACCAAAGATTAAAACTATGATCTGACAAGCATTGTAAACCACCTGGTATGAAAGGCTGATTTTATTAGCTATCAGCAAAATTGAGCCATTCTCAGAGATAAACAAAAATATAATTCAAAGCTGTTGCTTTAGTGCTCAGAGTAGGGTAGCCTGGCACTCCTCTAGGGCGTTGGGGGAAAATGGAACCGTTTGGTTCTGTTGCTCCCCCGACAGAGTCAGCATCTCCCTCTGCCCTCTCCTCTCGACCAGTGGCAAATGTAGAGGCCTCAGCTACAGGTGGATGCTTCTCAAAATTTATCAGGTCAGTTTATTCACCATGCTCCCTAGCTTCTGCTATATCAATACACTTGTTTTTTTCTGCCCTTCCTTAAATAATTTGGGCTTAATTTTAAAGGTATGTGTTACCATACTACAGGCCATTAAACTACAGAGCATTTTAAACGACCTTTATCTCAAATGCTGTTTTCATAGGAGCTGTTTTCTTTCACCATGCAACACGCAATTCATCAAGAACTGTTTCATTATTTGACCTTTGCTTTCAGCTTTTCAGACTATATACCACTATGAGGGCTGGCACTTTTAGTATCTGGTTCTTCAGTGTATCTATAGCTTTATTTCATTGTGGGTTGGCAAGCTGTGTGTTTTGTCTGTCTTATCTTCGTACCAGTGGTAAAGATACGAAATACCTTGTCTCTTATTACACACTTAAGTAATAGTCCTAAGAGAAGCACAGATACTGGAACTGTTGCTGAATTAGATAAAGGTGCTGACTGTGAACAGTAAACCAGGAAGAGTGTGATAACTAGGAAGAGGGGAAATCAATCAAAAAGGGCTAACAGTTTCTATGGCTTTCCAACTGAGCATCACAAAGTATCTTCCAGCAGTCCATTAGCTTATGTGTCATGCTAAAAAAACTTTAAACGAATATCGTTCATTGCAACGCCCTTGCCAATGGTAGTAATTTGGGAGCAAGAATTCAAAGAAGGAAAAAGCATGGACGCTAAAAGATTGCCTCCATCCAGAAAGAGTTGAGAGCATACAAAGATGCCCCAATGAGAATAATCTGTTCCTGTGCATAGGTAGGCTGGACATCAAAGATAACAGGTGCCTCGGAAAAAAGATTATTTATACTGTGTAATCAGTGCAATACCTGGCATAGTTGGGGACCTGCTCCGTGTGCATCTAGACTACTATGTAGCAGTGACAATAAGAAAAGGGTGGTGCATGAAAGTCTTCAAGGATGTGCCCAATGTTTCCTTAGCATCATAAAATCCTGATGTAGAGTATATTTCAGTCTAAGCAGCCTCTGAAGAACTTACTCAGGCTACCAGAAAACAAGAAAAGCAGATAGTTTTTTTCTACTTGCCTGCGTACCTATCTGTACCTTTAATTTTAGGGCACTGCAGCAAGAAAAATTCCAAATGAAACACTATCAGGCTGGGCTATGCTGCCACTACCGACATGCAAACTATTTTGCTGTATGTATTAAAGCATCTTCCAGATATTCATTCTGTATGTGTCATAAGAAGATGTTTTGATGCAGTCTTGAGCAGTGGAGGAAACAGAATAAACATAGACTGAAATGAGCATGCTGGTCTGGAAACAAAGTAAAATGCTGACTCATTGCAACCTCTGGCTTCATGAGAAATCAAAAGTGTGCTCTTTTATTTGGGGGCAGATTTCCTTAGTATTTTGGGGAAAACTGTATTTTCATCTCATCTTCTACTTATGAAGTACCTCTATTAGTTTGTAGAGATGTTTTAAGAATTTTTAAATACTGTAAGTATGACCAATATTAATTCTTGCTCAATGCATTTTCTTTTACTTTGATTTTTATATTTTGTGGTTTTACCACATCATATGATTTTATAGTGTAGCACAGAAAGGATCAGATAGGCTAATGACACAAATTAGGAAATACTTCAGCATCTCAACATTGCATGGCTCAGCCCCTGTTCCTGCATCTCTCTCCTTGAATTTTAAACAGGAAACAATTTTGTATTTTTCAGGAGTTGATAGCTGCTCGTCAAGACCATGCAAAAATATAGGTAAGACACATTTGCGTAATTTGATTTATGGTTTTAAATGCCTGTCTAGATCAGAATATACTGCCCTTGAAGACAAAAATTGTCATTTTTTTGCAGCACACTTTAACGTATTTTTGTCTGAGGAGTCTCCCATGCTATTGTTCATTGACTTTACAAAGTCAAACTGTGAGGTAGCAGTTTGGAGGTCTTTGGTCAGTTTACTTTCTTTTTCTTCTCCAAGAAATTTGCAAAATGAGAGTTGCACAGTTTTTCAGAGTTTTTCAGACAATTTTGGGGAAGATCAAATGTGATTTTGAGATTGCATGCAGGTGCATGCACACAGTGACGTTTGTCCTCTCTCCTCGCATTATGTTAGTGATAAAGGTGCTATAGCCATCTAAATAATTAGGTTTAAATTTTATGTCATGCCTCAAACCACTAACTATTCTAGAAAGGAACAACAGATCTTGTGGTTAAGGCATTTATGTAGGAGTTTTGGGTTCAAATCCCATTTTAAATTTTCAGCTACATCATCAGGGTGCAGATTATGAACCATAAACCAGAGATAATTATCATTATCTTTGTCCCACCTTGTTTTATCTATCAATATGACAGTCAGTCTGAGACATGGATTATATGTCTGTATAGTGTTTGGTCCAAGGGAGCCTTTAAACATTATCAAGTAACTCACTGATCCAATGCTAACAGTGACCTCTCCAGCCTTAGAGTGGCTAACAGGCCAGATCTTATTTCATCTCATTATTTTCTCAGTAATGTCTGACATGACCAGAATGATGCACTGGTATCTTCTTGTACAGGCTGCTGTACAACAGTGTTGCATAGCCAGACTGTTCTGAGTAGCTAAATGCCTTAAGTTTCAATCACATGGTTCATTTGCTTTGTTTAAATGAGTTTTTTAGCATTTTAGGGATTCTTTTCATTGCTATGTGAGTGACTATACTTATTATTTTCATGTCTTCAGATCAGCCTCATGTCTCTGACTCCCAGGTGACGGTGGAATTTGAAAACGGAAACTTCAAGTTCACATTCCCTAACCCCAAAAATGTGAGTGAGTTTAGCATGACCCTCTTCAAAGGGCATGAAAAGAAGGAGATCTGTGCACTCCATTTGAGCAAGGAGGGAGTTATTCCCAAGAGTAATGTCACCTACTGTCAGACAGAGTGTTCAAATAGCAGCACCACTTTCATTCTTAAAAATCTGGAAAGAAAGCACATCGACACTTATACCTACTGCCTGGAGATGTTCTTACCCCCTCCTTACATAGATTGCCGTCTGAAGGAAACCTATTTGTATATCCAAGGTAAGCTTACTTCTCCCTTTACTTCAGTTTACTGATAAGTAGACATCGGGCACATCTATGCAGTAGTGAAAAATGTGTCTAGAATTTGCACAGATACGTCCAAGACAGCTTAAAACTACTTAGCAGGGGGCTGGTTTTGAATTGCCTTTTACTCAGCAGCTCTTTGGTATATTAAGCTGAAAAAGTTAACAGTGGTTTTGCTCACACCCTTTCTTGATTCTCCATATAGTTCATTTGCAACGTGGTACTGCCTGTTGTCCTTCCCTTGACATCTTTTCCTATCTCAACACCAGGACTAAGCAAAGATAGAAGCTGAAATACTAAGGCTACAATTATGTGGTTCGGTCAAATTATCTCTCAGCCCTCTCTGAACTTAAAACAGCTTCTTAGAATCAAGCTGTGACATCCTTTTTTGTCTGCAGTGTTTCCCAGAGCTATCCATTTCCTTTTGTATGGATAGCCAGATGCTCATAGCTATTGCCAGATGTTCATGCCCTATCATGTTTTCTCCCAGATCTGGGCAAGGGTAATCTTGTGTCCCTCAGCTTGCCTTCCTACCCAAAGATGACTGCCAAAGTTCACCCTTTTGATCAGGCTGCCCTTTAAATCACCTGTGGTATTCACTGAATGTAAGCTTAAGCCTTGCTCAGAGTGAAATACCATCACGCTCTCAAGTCTGGGTTGGTCAACTTTCAGTCTACACTTTCAACCATGTGTACCAACAGTTTCACCTCTCCTTCTGTCAAACCGCAATGTTCTGCTTCCTCCTGAATACACTTTTCCAAGGTGGCTTTTCACCTCAGGAAAATCCTTCTCCGGAGCTCACTTTTGCTATTTTATTAATATGAAGAGGGGAAAGAATTTGAAATGTTACCTGGGGGAATGTAAATTATTAGTAATTACTTTTTGTGTCTCCCCATCTCCAGATAAGGAAGACTGCATTTCACTGGGACTCATGTCATGGATAATTATTGGCCTGATCATGTTTGCCATGATTTCCTGTGTGTGCTGTGCTGTAGCCTGTTGCTTAAGGAACAAGGTAAGCAAGTCTATGAGATTCTGCAGAACCCTCCTTCCAAGGGTCATGGACTTGATTTAATGAGATTTAGAGGGTGGGACAGGCACATACTCACTCAGCACGTGATGTGGTTTTTGACAGACTGAGTTGTTAATTTACCACTGGAATTCAGTCATTGATGACAGCAACTCAGATTTAATTTTTCTAAGACAGAATTGTTTATTGATTTAAAGGCTGGGAATCAAAGGAAAGAGGAGAAATGCTGCATGGGTCAGCAAAATTACTTTGGTAAGCAATTCACCTGATTGTTTTCTTCAATAAGGGGAAACAAATGATCAGTGGAGCAATTCCAGCTCTGTTCTGGAGCAAAAGCACTTAAACAAAGAACCAGTTGGCTCAGGAAAGAAAGGAGACCATGGACATTAGTTATTCTTTCGGACAATGCGTGTTTTTCATTTTCAGTTTGTTTTATTCCAAGTTTTCTACATGAGTGCCTGTCTATTCTGACTTCAATATTCCTACTGAAAACAGTGAGAGTAACTGCCCTACTTCAATAACAAAGGCCCTACTTAAATAACAAAGGCAGAAGTGGAAGAGGTTAGTGATCACAAATTAAATTCATGGCATTTTCTCTCTCTTTGCAGAATCAGCAGTGTGAATCCAACTCCCATGAGTACAACAGTGAATACATGCCCATGGCAGCAGTGAATGCAGCTAAAAAACCAAGAATATGAGGTTGTATTAAGCCTAGTTGTACCTCTCCTTGTATCTGTTGCAAGGCTTTCTCTGACAAGGAAAGGGCTACTTGCTATGTCTCCCATTGATTTTAGGCAGCTGGGTGGGATTGTTACAATAGCTTGTTAATGGACTTCATGCTGCCATGTAGCAGGAAGAGGAAAATAAAAGCAAAATGTCTGTAAATCTTTTGAATCGGAGTGGTGGGCTGGTTCCTAGAAATGCAACCTCTTCACATCAGTGCAAAGTAATGATCTTATGCAAGAGGAAGAGATGCGAAACTGTTCCATTCAGATTCTTCAGATGATGCATTGTACCCAAATCTCTCTGGGGAAGTGGTTTGATAGATTTACTGAATGCTGTTGGCTAAGGGCAAATAATATCTAGAGAATGAGGAATTTCCTAACTACTTAAGACCTTGTACAGTAGCCAGAAGCAATTTTGGATACAGAGCAGAAGCAGAATGTGGACTGATTCAGATGCATGGGGGTTGCATGTAACTAATTCTCCATTCCTATTTCAGGTATAAATTGCTTGTGGCACAGAAATTCTGGCAGCAGAGGTTTCCAGGAACTCGAACCTGGACAATGGGAAATCAGCATTTCCTCACCTTTCCCAGCCTCCCTGAGCTCTCGTGATGGTCCTGTGCTCAGTCATGAGAAACCCACTCCAGTACTGTTCTGAGCTGTGTTTTGCTCTAGCCTTGTGTGTTAATTGGCACACTGCCTGATCTACTGACTTGTACATGAAGTGCTAACAATGTGTTAAAGATGTTAGCTTTTAGTTGAAGAAAATGTAGTGAGTTTGCCTGAGAGTAGATTCCTGTAGTGCTACTACAGAGGGAACTTTTATTTTCTACAGTCTCCTTTATGATAAACTTTCCACTGGGGACAAAAAAAGAGACTACCTCCAACGCTGATCCTTGTGGCACAGCCATGAAGCACTGCCAATGTATTGCACATGCCATTTTGTTAGGGCTAGTTTAGCCTGATATTATCAATTCATCGTCAGATTCAGTCAAACTTTTCAGCACCACACTAGGAGAATGTGGTATGCACACATGCTCTCCTGCACCAAGCTGTGGGACAGCAGGGGAACAAAACCCGAGAGAGCACAGCAGAGACATCACTGTGATGCAGTACCTCAAGTACATGCATCTGCATTTTTCATATCTGTACTATCAATACATCTTTGCCATTCACACCTTGGGACTCCTCTTATTTAATTAAATTCGGAATTCTTTTACTAACAGAGGAATATATTGCTTTCAAGACTGCAATTGTTCTTTAAATGAGCTCAAACCTGCAGGATCAGTCCCTAAACCGGGAGGCGTGATCTCTCCTATTCACATGTCTTGCAGCACAAATAAAACACAGTCCATAAGGCCAGTGTATTCATGGACTCTGCAATTATCTTCCTCTTGTGGTTTGACACGAAATTTTTACCACTTCCCCAGTGGTTCAGGGGTTACTTGACCTGCCTCAAATTTCTCAGAGCCTTCAGTATGGATGAAATGATCAATCTTTCACGCTTCTTGTGAAATCCATCAAAACTCTGACCATAAATGACCAACTGGGAATCCAGCCTGGATATGACACCATTTAGTTGCTGCAAGCAGAGCGGTGCACTGATTCTGAGTCTCTTTGTAATTCATCGAAAAAACAAATATTGGTCAGAGAACACTATTGTGAAAGATAGACAGCCTGCTTGTCTGGAAAACAGAAAGCTGGTTTCAAACTTGGTAGAGCAAATGGGAACTGTCAGGCATGAAGAGGACATAAGCTAGTATGTCAAGAACAGGGTTTTCCTCAACAAACACCTAAATACACAGAAGTTTTGTAGAGAGAAGATGCAAAGTGTTAGTTCATCGAATCATTAAGGTTGAAAGAGACCTCCAGGATCATCTAGTCCAACTGTCCCCCCCCAACCTGTTACCCACTAAACCATGTCCCTAAGTACCACATCCAACCTTTCTCTAACCACCCCTAGGGTCGGCAACTCCGCCACCTCCCTGGGCAACCCGTTCCAATTGTGATCTTAAGCAAAGGGTTAATGCATCAAATAAAGTGGAGACTGCCAATTTCACAGTGGGTATCCTGCTTAGATAACCAGCTCCTGGGCAGAGATGTGGAGGGACATCCTGGAGGGTGCCATGAGTAACATTACCTTCTCTCCTGTTGTTCTGCCACATAACCTTTGCCAAACTACTTGACATTCGCAGCAAACAAAACTCTCCTTGGTACAACCACAAATACACTGATTTCACCATGTAAAAAAATATTGGTGAAATTATTGCCTTTGAAAATTATTGCCTTTGACAATTACCACATTTGAAAATTATCTTTGAACACAGCTAACCTCTACTCCTATGAGAAATGCTGGGTGCAATATCCTATGTAACAGTGGAACCTTTCATCAGACTGAGAAAGAAATTCAGGGAATAAAGAGTTTCTGAAAGAACGAAAAACTTGAGGTTTGCCTTGAGATGCCGCTGGATAAAGGACAGATGATGAAAGTCTGAACAAGGTAGTTCAAAATATATACATTCTGCTCTGGAGAGATAAATGATTTACACTCATGGTAACAAAGGTTTTGGAAGTCACAGGTTCCATCACTGCTTTTTTCTTTGGAAAAAGAGATTTGTATTCTTAATAAAACATTTTTTTATTATGCCACATGTGTCCATAAGAAAGTTCATGCATGCATGCATGCCTGTCATGTAAAAGAAATAAGCTCTGTAAAATCCACAGTGCAATGATGAAAGTACGGAGTGATTTATCCCTGTGTAGCATAGAATCACAGAATATTAGAGGTTGGAAGGGACCTTGAAAGATCATCTAGTCCAAACCCCGGAAAAGGACTAAGTTAAAAAAAAAAAAGTAGTGAAAACCTGAAATTCAGATCTGTTTCTATGCAGTGGGGTAATGACACTGCTTGGATCTGTTTGTTTTCTTTTATTTTCATGAAAGTCTTTTTTCAAAGTGTCCCATCTCTTCTTCCTTTCTTTTAACCCATTATGCATTAATGCCATCTTGAGAGCACTCACTGAGCAGGTGCAAGACCTGGCCAGCATGGGTCCATTAAGGGCAGGTCCTTCTTGTCCAACCTGATCTCCTTCTATGATCAGGTGACCTGCCTGGTAGATGAGGAAGAGGCTGTGAATGACATCTGCCTGGACCTTAGCAAAGCCTGTGTTACAGTATCGCACAGCATTCTTCTAGAGAAGCTGTCAGCTGATGGCTTGGACCGGCACACTCTTCCCTGAATAGAAAACTGGTTGAAAGGACGAGCTCAGAGAGTTGTCATGAATAGTGTTAAATCTAGTTGGCAGCCGGTCACTAGCAGCATTCCCCAGGGCTCGGTCTTGGGGACAGTGTTGTTCAATATCTTTATCGATGACCTGGATGAAGGGAATTGAGTGCACCCTCAGTAAGTTTGCAGATGACACCAAACTGGGAGGCAGTGTCAGTCTGCTCGAAGGTAGGAAGGCTCTTCAGAGAGATCTGGACAGGTTGGATCGTTGGACAGAGGCCAACTGTATGAGGTTTCACAAGGCCAAGTGCCGGGTCCTGCGCTTTGGTCGCAACAACCCCAGGCAGTGCTACAGGCTTGGGGCAGAGTGGCTGGAGAGCTGCCTGGCAGAGAAGGACCTGGGGGTTCTGGTTGACAGCCGGCTGAACATGAGGCCGCAGTGTGCCCAGGTGGCCAAGAAAGCCAACAGCATCCTGGCCTGTATCAGGAATGGAGTGGCCAGCAGGAGTAGGGAAGTGTTTGTCCCCCTGTACTCGGCTCTGGTGAGGCTGCACCTTGAGTACTGTGTCCAGTTTTGGGCCCCTCACTACAAGAAGGACATTGAGCTGCTGGAGCGTGTCCAGAGAAGGGCAACAAAACTGGTGAAGGGACTGGAAAAGAAGTCTTATGAGGAGCGGCTGAGGGAACTGGGCTTGTTTAGTCTGGAGAAGAGGAGGCTGAGGGAAGACCTGATTGCCCTCTACAACTACCTGAAAGGAAGTTGTAGTGAGGTGGGTGTCAGTCTCTTCTCCTAAGTAACAAGCGACAGGACAAGTGGGAATGGCCTCAAGTTGCATCAGGGGAGGTTTAGGTTCGATATTAGGAAAAACTTCTTCACAGAAAGAGTAGTGAGGTGTTGGAACAGACTGCCCAGCGAGACGGTTGAATCAGTGTCCCTGGAGACATTCAAAAAACGTGTAGACGTGGCACTCCAGGATATGGTTTAGTAGACATGGTGGTGTTAGGCCGATGGTTGAACTTGATGATCTTGGAGGTCCTTTCTAACCTTAGGGATTCTATGATTCTACAGATAATGTTCAGAATTATTTTGAGACATTTTTCAGTTTCTTTCTGCCATTCTTCAATACCTTCAAATCAAAAGGAGCTGGAAGAAAATAAAGAATGGCAGAAAAAAAAGCTCAAACACTATGAAAAAAGTAACGAGCTGAGTCTATAAACTGTGTGACAAGAAAAGATTAAAACAAAACAGAACAAAAAAAAGGAGTCAATAAGAATAAACAAAAAGCCTGATATTCTAACAGGTCAGCATTTCAAAAAGTAAAAACTCTCATTGGAAACTCTCAGTTTCAGGAAAAGACCATTTTAGCAGGGAAAAAAAATCAAATAAGAATATTTCAGCCAACTCTTCTACAAAATCCGCTTTCAAGACAAGCAGAAGCATGAGTAACGTCTAAATAACATCCAGAAAATCAGAGGTTTGAAGGTAAAATAAACTGCTGAGACACAATCTCAACCTATGTTTTCTCTGTTTGCTATGTAACAGTTTAGGACTGTAACAGAAATTTTACAATTGTACGACAGTCTGTGAGGAGAGTTCTACAACCTGTCCCTCTCCTTTTATTGCTTTATGCTTTTATTGCTTTATGAGGAATATGACTGAAAAAGTGTTTTGGTTAGGGCTTTTCCAGGAGCTGAATCCCTAACAACAGTGTTTGGGTAAAAGCAGTTTCTGTCATACAACATGTAACATAAGAATCGGTATCAGTAAGATGCTTTCATCCTTTCTGATCTATCATTATTAAAAGTTGCTCCACATGTGTTTACACTCAGTAATGCCCTTTAGATCTTCCCAGCCCATGCCAGTGTGGACAGTATGAAGTCAGTAAGTCAGTAAAACAAATGGGTATATATGGCAAAGAACTACTCATAATCCCTTTGAAGGTTAAGACCTGAAATAAAAATTTACAACTTGTGCAAATTTAATCTTGCTAAACAGATAGTATGATCTAATGTGAACAGCTGAAAGATGTTAAGGATGACAACTATGGCTACTCCAAAATTTAAGGAAGGATAAATGACAAGAATATCATCATTTGAACACCTGCATATCTTGAGACGATTAAAATCCAGACCTCGATATGTATTTTGTAAGCTTGTATTCTCAGCCTGAATTATGAACCCAAATCTGAATGCTCTTGGAGTTTAATGATTAGATTCAAGATTGCAATTTCATACCTAATATATAGCACTGGGAAAGAAATGACACTATAAAATGTTGTGGGCCATTTTCCCTTAGTACAGGTATTTCATTAACTTCAAAGTTCAAGTAGTTTTAAATTCTATCATACTTCTTACAGACTTTTACAAAGTTTATTTAAAGCTGAGAAAAAGAGGCTCTTGAACTAGAGTAAAGCAAACAAATGAATTGAAATGAGGATCTGTACTGAAGATACCATACACCTTTATTCATAAAGTGTTTTACAGTGTGGAGAGTGCCCTATGCATGTGAACCTATAAGTTGCCATACAAAATAACACAGCAATAGTAAACATAGAAAAATATGGGTCATTGAAATTAGTTAAAAATAAATCCAATCGATTAGTGGGAACTTCTGCCCATACAGCATTTACTGAGGACTTGGATCTAGGTCTTTGCCTTTGGTTTGACTTTAACTGCAACAAGACATGCCATATACCCAAGTCCCTTGAGTTATCCAGTCCATCATTGCTACAGCAGTCTACACACTATCATAAAAAATTCCCTTTTCCTTGAGAGATGAAATTTTGAGATTTGTATTTATGTTCTATGATTATGAGTTCAATTCAGTGTGGGGAGTTAGTTGGAGAAGAGGGAGGAATAGGAAGGATTAAACCGCTTTTCTGGCAAAACGAACTGGACGGGTATGAACTGGAGATATGAAGAAAAGGTCAGGGGGTGAACTCCATCTAAATGAGTATGCCTGAGCTATTTAATTCCTCCTGGGAGTCATAAGATCTTGTATGGCTTCAGATCAATGTTTAAAAAGAGATAAATCAGCTCTTATTATCAACAAGAACGATTTAGCTGCTGCACACGTCAAGCATAATCATTTTTAAAAACTGCAAACATTAACAACTTTGAAATACTGAAGACCTTCCACATATTAAATCCTGCATCAGTCCTCCCAGTTTTCAGCATACCATTGGCAAACTCATCCCCAATGACATTTCATCCTCTGTCCCATTCCAGTGCATTGCAGGAGCAAATTTAACTGCATCTTATATAATTTTTGCCATGTCTCAGAATTTAGGCCAGGATTTCATGTCTGGATTGTGCAAAGATTTGCAAGGGGGTATTCACTTTCCCCCTGCTGAGAAGCAAGGCTCCTTTGCTGCCCTAGGGTTCTTCTGAAAAAGTGTCTGAAACACTGAGAAAAGTGGAAATTATGTTAGCACCAGCTGATGAGAACGTAAACTTCCAAAGGCAGCATTTTAACTGTGCATAATCTATGGAGTACAAGAACTCTGCATAGCCTTTTCAGGCTACTGAGGCCAAATTTTGGAGGAGGAAGCTCAAAACTGGGATTCTCGAGCCATTCGCTGGCTACTTTCCTCCACAAAATGTAATGTACTCGTGTTTGTCTATTCAATCACTTCATTTTCCCTTTGTAACACAAAAAAATAAATAAATTACAGGTTGTATTCATTAAGGCTCTTTTAGGCCTGAGTGAAAGAGGGGACATTGTAGTAAGCTGTGTTGGTCCTCCTCTCTCTGCATCCTCCCGTTGATTAGGCTAGCACTGGGCTACCACACAGCTGGGCAGGGCCGTGACCATAAGACAAAAGGAAGACAGAGTCTCATGAGGGTCAGAGCTGGAATCGGAGCTTAGTGCTGCTGCTCTCATGAAACTGAGATATACCTCGGTAGCTCTTAATAGCTATTAAATCCTTGAAATGGTGGAGTCACCGTCCCTGCGGGTGTTTAAGGAAAGGTTAGACATGGTATTGAAGGACATGGTTTAGTGGTTAATAGGTGAGGGGGAACACGGTTGGACTGGATGATCCTTGAGGTCTCTTCCAACCTTAATGATTCTATGATTCTATGATTCTGTGAAAGCCAGATCAATGCTTGTAGTTCCGTCACTTTTCCTGGCTATGCTGCTGCTGTTCAGTCACAGCCACAGCTCCATGGAAATCTACCTGATCCCATGCCCTGGCTCCTCTCAAGGCCTGTGCTTCAGAGATCCAGCCAGGACTTTCTCTCCTGTGACATGGGAAGCACTCTTGTGCACCAAGCTGTCTGTAGCAGGACTTTACAGTAGCTCATCTGCACAGAAAGGAGAAGCTCAGAGGAGACGTGGCAGAAGCCTCTGCTTGGTTATACAGTGGTCATGAAAGAGACTGCCACAGTCATGTTAGAGAGATGTGTGGGTTCCAGGAGTGCAAGGAAGATAAACTAAATGAGAAGATTTAGGATTTGGGGACCATGACATAGTCCCCAGTTGCAATAAAAGTAAAAGATTGTGAACATTGCTGTGAGGACAGGTAGCTTCCAGAAAAATACCTGGCATCCACCAAGCTGTTTGACAAATCCTTAGCCAGGCGGTAACTTTACGGACTACAACAGACTAAAATAAGCAACTCCTAAGATATACTGCCAGAGCAAAAACTATCTTTGCTTCCAAAAAGCCATGTTTTTTACACAAGGGACTAAAACATGCAGCCAGTGAATAAGGATCTCTTTCAAGAACAATATAATTATTCAACAGAACACTCGCTGTATAAAGGTCTGATGGAGACACTGCTCTCCCAAAAAACACTAGCTATTACCTGTGACTTTTCCTTCGTGAAGGAGCTGCTCAGGCCCTGACAGGGGCATTCCTGCAGTTTGCAGCAGTCTGGCCCGGCCAAGGAGCCATATCGAGTGAGTGCAAGAGCTGCTGCTGAGCACCTCTTCACCTGTAGTTGGTCACCTTTTCTGCATTGCCTTGTTTCTTTTTCATGCAGCCAATGCAAAGAGGTATGAAGAATTTCTTATTGCACCAGCTGTCTCATCATCTTCAAAAGCTAAAAAAACCCCTTCATCTTCATCAGGAGTTTGACCCAGAATAAACAAGCCCTGTCTCTCCTGCTACGTTTGTTGGTAATCTTTCCATTTAAACATTAAACAAAAAAAGTGTGCTCTTTACTGGAAAACATAGACATACTAAAGAAAGCGGCCACACATGTTGCATAGTGCCTCATGATTCATAATTTCCAATGAAAATCTGAGTAAAAGAAATAGCCTCTTTGTTCAAGATGGTGAAAATATACATTTTATTTGGTGAGAAAAGAGGCCTCTCTATGTTTTGAGAAGACTCCTGTCACTAAGTGCAGTTATAAATTCAAACACAAGTCTCCAAGTGACCCCAGATGCCTTCAGCACACAGACCACATTTCTCCTTCTGTAGTTACAACTAGCCAAAGCATCTTTCAGAGATCTGAACTGTGTTCCAGTAATGGTGACCCACTTCCCTTTCCATGAAAAAACAGTGTTCGGCTAGTAGGCACCAGTAAGTACAACAGCTGTGAAGAAACGTTGCTGCAGCTAAGCTAGTGGAATAAAATATATACACCGGATTTTTTTAATGTAGACATTCAGTCAGCTCGCTTTGTCTGGAGCATCACATCACATGACCATGGAATCACTTCTGAGTGATTCTAAGCTACACTTTCTCTGCTTTCTGTGGTGCTGGCAAAGGCAGACAAAGAATCTGAGTCTAGAGCACAAGCAGCAAGGATCATTTTTCAGGCATTTAAGTAGTACTGATCAATCCACAAAGGACTTTCCTGGGTCTGTGGTTTCTTGAGGTATCCAGAGATCGTGCCTGAAGAATGTATTAGCAGAGAAGTGCAATTCCTTTCCCTGCATACACTAGCTCCCTGAAGCTACATTCCAGCAGCTGAATTCACAAGCGTTGTCACAGGATGAATGGATTTAAGGTCAGAAAGGGATTTCTTTAAGAGGTAAGGACATGTACCTGGAACATGGCTCATTCTCCAGTAATGGTGTACTGTGTGATCTGAGATCTACTGAAGAGTTGAGAAGCTGAAACACTCAGCCTTCTCCAACCCACTGTGTAGCTGTTTGGCTTGGGCAGTGGATGCCACAGCTGACGTAGGTACTGTGGTGTCACATCCTAAGGGCTTGGGGGCAGCACTTCACCAGGGAATGCACTGCAGCAGGTCACAGAGAAGAGATGGAGCATATCCCTGTAGCCTGATGGTTGCACCCTCACAATACCATCCCAAGGACTGCTAATGAACTTCATATAAAAACTTCAGGGATGAAGTATCAAAATAGATTTTGAATCAGAACTATGGCTTGTCCCTCCTCAGGTGACTGCCAGTGACTAGTGGACTACAGAGATTTCTCTCTCCCACACTCTCTCCCTCTCCCTCAGTGAATCTTCAGGCTGTTACAGGACGTTTAGACCACCCTTCCTTGGAGGAGCTCTTTGATAGCCAGGAAGATGCTCAGTAAAATATTCCACGTTGGGTAAATCAAATGCTACTGACATAAATCACCTTAATTAGGCATTTCGCGGCTGGTTGCTGGTTAGTCTCTGTGCCTGCAGATAAATGGTGACCCATAACTGTCAAGGGTAAGGGAACACCTATGAGAGTTTGGCATTTTGGGAGAGTTTTTTGCAACCATTTTATACATCGTTGTCTGGTATCTCACACATTGCCAGCATTTCCTGTGTCACAGACTAATACTGCTGTAAGGAAACTATCAAGCATATTTAGAGTTATACTTCCCCACAAGAATAACAGGTAAAATTCAAGCTGACAGTGAGCTGATTTCTGCTCATGGTGTGTCTTCTTTAGTTCTGGAGAGAAGGAAGAGGAGAAAAGGCTCTGCACGTAGGTTTTCTCATGCAGGAAGCAGGGTGGAAGAGATTGAGACCTGCTTTGCAAGCCAGGTGAGGGCTATCCTTTGCACTTTAGGAAGATTTGCTCAATGCCTGTCAACTGAACAGGGTCCCTTGGAGGGAGGAAGGGAGAAGAAAATCCTAATAGGCTAAACGGATGAAGAGAGATCAAACTTGTTCCTCTGGAGAACTTGTATTCAAGTAATGCTTTGCAAAGCCACTGTATTTCACAGTGTAAAGTATATAGATAAACTTTAATGAAACTCCAATCTATGCAAAAGTCAAATGATCTGGACTTTCTTAACAAAGGTTGAGATTCAGGTCACATTTGATTAGAATATAGTTAATCTGTGGATATTTTTGCCACATCTGGCTACTTTTGATTTGACATCAGAATAATGCAAATTTCACACTACTTTCATGATATGCTTGCATTGTAGTCAAATATTTGATGAAACTCTGTGGTTTTCAGTTAAGTTTGCTTAAAGATTTGAGCCAATTTCAATCCCCTTATTTGCAGAGACAACTTAGGTAAAGTGAACTCAAGTAAAACAGAGAGTCATGCTGTTTTTCTTTGGTTCCTAGGTGGTCATTGCTAACAACTCTGCAGGCCAATTCCAGCACCGCTACAGTAAAACTCTCACTGAAGGCACTCTCGTACAGTCCTCAGAGGTCCCTGGGAGCTTCCTTTCCAGGCAGCTCTCTGGGGTCTGCTGTAAGGCTGGACAATCAGGACTAGTTTTCTTCACAAATCTTCTCTGACTCTTCAAGTTT
Source organism: Psophia crepitans (assembly GCA_013399095.1). Taxonomy (NCBI): domain Eukaryota; kingdom Metazoa; phylum Chordata; class Aves; order Gruiformes; family Psophiidae; genus Psophia; species Psophia crepitans. The sequence goes on from VWZZ01008519.1 coordinate 346,553, forward strand.
TGTCAGGACCACAGACTTCTCAGGCTACGAGCAAGAGACTTTAGTAAATAGCCTGAGACTAAACTGGCTGTTGTGAACTTTGAAGAATTCCCAAAGGGCTGAAAATGGCAGAAGACCGTCTCTGGTACCAGCCCCTTTTCCAAGACAGACTTCTAACACAGTTTCCTCTGCTACATCAAAAAGGGTTGAAAACCAATGCAAAGAGCATGAAAAACAGCTGGTCTCTGATTCTGTACATGGATCTGGGCCTGCAGCCCGGTTCTGCTGACACCTGCACCCGCTGATAACTCTAGAAGAGTCCACTGAACACATACAGAGCAATGCTTAGGATCTTCACTGCAACACATACCACAGATAATGATGCTCGTAAATCACAGTAAGTAAAAATAACAGCAATGTGAATTCACGTGTGGAGAATCAAGCCCTTGTTTGAAAGTTCAGCTGCTGAGGCCAGGCAGAAAGCATTTCCCAGTGTTCCACTGCTCCTTAGGGCTACCAGCAACAAGAAATAAATGAAATATTGTCATAATGAAACTAGGCATATACAACCCTAAACATATAGTGTAAGCAGATCTGCTAGAAGACGGTGCTCTCTCCCTGCTTGTATTCAAAGCAAGCATATGCTGCTACAGGCAGTCTGACTTCTGAACAAACCCAGACAGCTTCTCATCACAGCCTGGGATCAAAATCAGCAACTTCAGCAAGATTCATCTTCGGGGAAGCAACAAGGTCACAATCTTCTATCAAGATTGGCTGTATTTTGAGAATATTAATTTCAGTATCACCAAGATAAAATTGGTAATATTGAAATGAATGATTAACCACACAGCTTGCAGGAACTGAAACCCTACAAACTAAATCTCTTTTTGAAAGTTGTATTTTATCTAAGCACATTGAGACCTTGATGATCAAACAACTTAATCTATCAAATAAGCAGAAGTGTTTCTGAGGAGCATAGAATCAATGCACACTTTTTATGTCTTTCATGTTGTCACATAAATACATACATATCTTCACTTTTTTTTTCTAAAGAACGATTGAAGTAGCTAAAATGTATTTCTCACAAATAATTCTCGTCTCTCTACTGTTCCGTTTTACTCTTCCCCTCTTACTTCTTCAGATTTGTCTTCTGCCTTTAATTTAGAGGTTCCTCAGTTGAGTAAGCTTTATAAAATGTAGGTATAGCAAGGTCCTGACCCCTCCTTTCAGACCTTCCAATACACACAGTGTAAATAGAATAAAATCATAAAAGCCTTTCCCATCTCTACACATCTTCTGAACTCCACCTGCTACCAGCTCACCCAGCTGTAAATGGGCAAGGCTCACTTGGCTGGGAGGCAGCAGCAGCCATGGAGGTGTCATTTCAGATGCTACTCTGTGTGTACTGTGAAGCCACAGTGAGTGTGCTCTCATTACATGTGAGCTGATAGGGCATCGACATTCAGCTTTGATCTTGACCTCCACCTTTTGACCACAAACAATTGTGTGTCAAAACCTGTTTACCACAAAGAACAAGCTGTGATAGGTGTATCAAGGGCAACTGGAGTCCACTTACTTCAGGTGTAGACAATATGGGTACTGTGAAGGACTAAAAAGTTGCTTCCTCATCACACTCAGCAAAGAGCCTCTGAGCTTCCCTTGGGAAAATAGCCCATAGCAAATTCCTTTCTCCAGTTTCACAGCTCAGTACTCTCCCCTCCGTACTGGCAAATCAGAGTTCCACTGCTGATGGGAAGGAATTCTTTAGCAAGAATTCAGGCTGCATGATTAAGGACTTCAGTGACTCCTGTAGACATCTAAAATTTGAGCAAACAGGAAGCAAAGCAAGAATCAAGCTCCTGAATCTGGCTAACTCAGCACAGGTAGCAGAGAAACAACGTCCTCCTAGAACTGCCACGGACCCACCACTCTGTTCCTGTTCCAACTCATGGACCCCTCTAATCTTAGTGCCAAGCTGAGCTGAAAGCTGAACAAGATAACTTTGTTCCCTGTCTTCTGAGATATGTCTGATCATTATAGCAGTGGAGGCACAGCTGTCGTGGCAAGATCCCTGTCATAAGAAATTACTCTGAAGACAAGCAGCCCTATGGCACAGATCCTTCCCCCTGCAGTGACATGTGGGTTCAGAGTACCCTAATACTGGGGCACAAGATATATTTGGATCTCCCATAATTATACTCAGACTAGTATGTGATGGGTTACTCTGCTCTAGCTGTTTCCCTGCATCTGCAGTATGGGTTTTCCACCTGTGAGTCCCCTCCAAGGATGCAGTCATTGAAAGCAGGGAGTCTCTCAGGCCAGGGGTGCCCTCCTGGAAGAACGGCAGGGCAGGTGCCCCCATTCAGGACCAACTACCACCGTGAAAACAACTGGAGCAGTGGGAAGTGAGGGCGAGGCATCACTGACTCTACACCCTGTAATATTCTCATCCATAAAAAGAGGTGTCTAGTGGACTTAGGATAACACGGTCAATAATTTGTGTTTTGCAGTCATCTCTGTGTCTCTTATGCTGACTGGAGATGTGACAGTACACAATTATAAGAATGATCAAAAATGAGGAATTGGGACAACCTGGTAAAAAAAGTCATTGCCCAGTAACATCAAATAACTTCAAAATAGGTCAATATTGAGGTGGTTTCTCCCAATGAAATAAAGGTCCTGTTTGTTTGTTTGTTTGTTTTTTAATGTGTGTGGCACTCCCATGTATTCTGAGAGTGTTTTCATCCTGGTATATGTGGATCTTTAGTATGCTACTCAGACGTGAGAGATTTCCTCAGTGAGCAAAGCCAGTGAACAACACCAGATATTATGCAGCCATAGCCAAGATTGCTGGTATCAACTTTTCTCTGTCTGGGTGAGAAGGATGCAGACAGCACGGAGTGGCCTTTGAGATGTCCTAGTTGCAGATGATATTGTTGTTCTAAAAACTGCTTAGGCGCATATGCGGTTTTGGCTTCTGAGAACTGGGTTGAATGATGGCTCTAAACTTTAGTAAAGATGCCACTTGTGTGTATACTAGAGTTACAGATGATAAGGAAATCATTGTAATCAGTGTCTTAGATATAAATACTATACTATATAGTATATAATTATTATTGTATATACACACGCATACATTATTATCATCAGTCTGGTGTGGATGACATATAAGCAATCATTTCTGGTTTATGCTTCAAATAAAAGATCTGGAAAAGTCAGAAAATTACATTATTTACAATTCTGAGATTGTGAGGAGACAGGGAGATATGTATTAGTATTTTTTTTGCAATAATTCCAGAATGGGAAGAATATTACTAATTTCAGGATGAACAATGTCTACCAGCTTTTGGTAAAAGATTTACAGGCACAAAGTTGGTGGGCTACATTTTTATAGTCCCTCATTCTACCAGTTACTGGGGTTACTGGAGTTTTTTTCAGTTTCCTGAGGGGAAAGACAATGCAGACTTGAGCAGTTAACACTGGGGAGGGTGATCTCATGTGCATAAAAATAAAATTAATAGATCAAATTCTCCACCTGTGAAAAAATGGCAAGACCCCGTAGGTCATAGGATGTAAAGGCTCTAAAGCATACTGCCACAGGATTTTTTCCATTATGAGAAAACTTCATTATGTTGATGCTTTACCGAGGGAGGAGTACTATGGCATTGACAGCACGATACCTGGGAAGAAGCAGAGTTTCTAGAATGGTGTCAGATCAACAGGGTTAAAACTTGTGATCTGCAGAATGTGGTTTTTAATTGCTGACAGCAGGATGTTTGTATTTTGAGGTGGGCCTGATTCCTCAGCATGAAAGAGATCACATCAGTGACAAAGAGATCCTTTGTTACAAAGGAGGAGAAAAAGTTCAGGATAGTGAAACAGTATTCAGAGCCTTACCAGTACAGAGCCTTGGTATATCTCTGCATGGCTAGGTACAGATTCATATTTTTAAAGACCCAAAACATAGCGCTTTCCCCCAGGCAGCTATCACAGATGGACAAACATATTCAACTCCATCAATACAGGGACTGTTATTTATCTCACACAAACAGAACACTGAGAATTGTCATGCATTGAAGGACAGCATTAAAGGAGGGCCTTTGCTTTTACATGGTGATGCAGTTGCTATTGGGAAACCCACGGCCTTTCAACATAGCAGATTTTTCCCCACACACATTTTGTCACCTGCTACTGCAAAAGAGAGAGATACTTGCTAATGAGACCAACATACAATTTTTTCCTTACCAGAACAAGCTACAGATTATTTCTATGTATCTCTGCATCTCTAAATCACACTACCCGGACCATTTGTGAATGCTAGAATTTCACAGGAAGCCTGTGACCTTTTTACAGGAAGCTCAACTACTGTGCCTTCTGGCCCCCAGGGATATCCTTTTTCGGGGAAACAATCAATGCATGTGATTTTATTACAAGCCCAAACCCAACAAAGAAATGCATTACTATGATTTTACCAACCTATACCTTCCTTGCTGGATATCTTAGAATCAACCATCATAATTTTGACACTCTCTCAAATTAGTCTGGACTTGCCAAAGTTAAAACATGTCTTCTGAGAAGGCTTTTCTCCCTCATGTTGTTTGTCAGAGAAGGTAACAAACTTACACATTCCCTCTCTAGTACATCTAGAAAGGAAAGCATCAGAAAACAGTGAGGAAATGTCCCTCAGACATCAGGAATCAGAGCAAAAGTTACTGGATAGCTAAAAATCAACAGGCTTTGCCATTTTGAAGAGAAAGGTAACTCCCTCTTTCTCATGAAAAAAATCCATCTCAGGCAGAAACAAGAGACCTCAGGATTTCCCACATAGTATACAACCCTTGGAAAAGGAGTATGTTAATAAGCTCAACCAGAAAGATGCCCATTAATGTAAGCACAGGAAACTAGTGAAGTCCACTGAACAACAAACTGCTTAAAATTTTTGTGCAGTAAATTTGTCCAATAAAATTCTCCCCAACTTCAGCATTGTGAAAGATGCTAACAAATTCCTCTGATGTTAGTTTTCCCCAGAATACACAGTTTCATCACGTGACTATATAACACTGAAAGGGGTTGAAAAGGTGTCTCTTCAAAACAAGTCAGCAACACGCCAAAGACATACATTGCTGCGTACATTCCTTATACAAATGTATTTCATAGCCTGCTTGATTGCTGCTTATGCTAATTTAGAATGATGCAACTTGTCAGACCAGTTGCAAATTCCTACCTCAGTCCTGACACAGATTTGGTAATATCTGAAGTGTCAAAGAAAACAGAACCATTCCTTGAGTGATAATTCAAGAGAACTCACAGATGAGTTTCTGACAGACTAATTCTTTAGAGTTTTTGTTGGCAAGATGGAAAAAGCATGGGTATAAGTTGTTGAGGAAAAGCCTATCTATCATAGAATCATAGAATCTTTAAGGTTGGAAAAGACCTCTAAGATCATTGAGTCCAACCATCAAACCAAGGCTACTATGTCTACTAAACCATGTCCCAAAGTGCCACGTTTATGTGCTCTTTGAATACTTCCAGGGATGGTGCCTCCATCACCTCTCTGGGGAGCCTGTTCCAATACCTGATCACTCTTTTGGTGAAGAAATTTTTTCTAATATCCAATCCAAACCTCCCCTGGAGCAATTTGAGGCCATTTCCTCTTATCCTATCACTTGTTACTTGGGAAAAGAGAACAAGACCCACCTCCTTTCAGGTAGTCGTAGAGAGGGATAAGGTTTCCCCTAAGTCTCCTCTTCTCCAGGCTAAACAACCCCAGTTCCCTCAGCCGCTCCTTGTAAGACTTGTGCTCCAGACCCTTCACCAGCTTAGATGCCCTTCTGTGGATATGCTCCAGCACCTTAATGTCTTTCTTGTAGTCAGGGACCCAGCACTTGAGAGCTGAGTACAGGGGAATGATCACTTCCCTGCTCCTGCTGGCCACACTATTCCTGATACAAGCCAGGATGCTGTTGGCCTTCTCAGCCACTGCCGGCTCATGTTCAACCGGCTGTCAACCAGCACCCCCAGGTCCTTTTCCTCCAGGCAGCTTTCCACCCACTCTTCCCCAAGTGCAGGACCTGGCACTTGGTCTTCTTAAACCTCATACAGTTGGCTTCAGCCCATCAATCCCGCTTGTCCAGATACCTCTGCAGAGCCTTCCTGCGTTCGAGCAGATTGACACTCCCTCCCAACTTAGTCTCATCCGCAAACTTACTGAGGGTGCACTCGATCCCCTCATCCAGATCATTGATAAAGATATTAAACAAGACCCGCCCCAAGACTGAGCTCTGGAGAACACCACTTGTGACCGTCCGCCAACTGGATTTAGCTCTGTTTATATGAGTGTGACTAAACTGATGATTGCTCTACGCTCTGCTACTCTGGAAAAACCCTTGATTTGGGCAGTTCAAAGTAGTGTGTTCTGGAGGACAGCTTGGTCCTCAGAAGAATCCTCAAAAGAAAGAGGTAACTGCTACTTTCTGTGAGAAATTCAAGTCTGAGGGAAACTAAAATGAGAAATATAAGCCCCTAAGCAGACTAAGAATATTGTTTGACAAGAGGGTTATCGCCAAAAAGAGTTAAATCCATCCCCTCCACTGAAAACAGAAATATAGAAAATAGAAGTATCCTCTCCTATCATTCTCACGGCACCCAGGAGTCATGGTAAAAGTTACCTTATAAAAATGGGGCTGGATAATGCTAAGCATTACTTGAAAATACTGTTACATTTGCAACTGTGATGTTACAGTAGTTGGCAACCTTTGTCTGAACAACTGCATTTCAAATATTCTCTCATATATTTTGTGGGAGGCTTGACTATTGCTGTTAATGATGATCAATTGTTTCCCAGTCACAAAAAAAGCACAATTATTGTAGATGATTCGATGGACTCTGCTTGTGAAAGTGGTGAAAATGAAAGTGCCTCTGCAAATACATACATCACAGGAATCTGCCTGCCACGTACTTAGCCTAAAATATCTTCACTTGAGTGAAAAACTGACCTTCTACAAACCTAAAGATGAAACATACAGTTCTTTATGAAACAGGCCAGGATCAATGGCAGACTGCAACCTTTGGTGAGGCAAATTAAACCAGGCCTGTCAAATATCTTTTCAGAGACTACTCAGAATGCAACAAAGAATGCATTATGTGGTGGTGGAGTTAAATGATTCTGTCCCCAAGACTTTTAGTTTCAGAGGAGGGCTTTCTTCTGCAGGTTGGCAGTCACTTAACTTTCAAAAAGAGTCAACTGGGTATGAATTAAGATGCACTGATAGGAAACTCTTCTTCAAGCTGAGCTTGCCATAAGGGTAGATGTCATGAGGCTGAAATGTGGCTTTCTTAGGATTTCTTGTCCAGTTCTGTACCTGGTGGAGAATGGCTCTTCCTCTCTGGAAAATATAATGGTCACAGTCTTAGAAAAGCCCTCAGTGCTTTAAAATAACTTTGACAAGTCACCAACTGGCATTCTGAAAAAGATGTGCAAGCACATAAAAAGTGTGGGTAACAAAAGGTTTAAAAAAAAACAGAGAGGGAGGAGGAGAAACAGCTGGAAGATGTATGGGGCTAATTACCTCAATGCTAAAATTTTTCCATCACTTTGATTACTGTCTTTTGACTAAGCAATAGCTACATTGAAAAACTATACCAGACCTGGTACCTAGCTATCAGCTGTAGCAATTAAGGCTTTCTCCCCAAAGGAGGAAAAAACAGAATCACATTGAAAACTCCCCAGTGGCTGAAATGAGAGCTACTCTCTAAAGACAGGTTTATACGAACATGTAAAGCCAAGTCTTACTCCTCCATGCTTCAGAAATACCTGGCACAGCCTAAGCCAAATGATGTGGATAAAAGAAACTTGTTTCCTTCAGAGCAGGAAGAGCGAGCTTGCCAAGTACCCACTAACTCCAAAGATCACTGCTCTTGGTCTTCTAAAAGGGTTGAATGGACTCAGCAAAGAGTCCATACACCACAGGCTGAAGTGCTGTTTAATAAGATTTGTCAATATGAACATACTCTTGGAATGGAAGGCTCTGGGATGAGCAAATCACCAGCGATCCAGCTGCAGGGAAACATGTCTAATCATATTAATAAAATGCAAGTGAGCTGAGCAATGTCCATGTTCCTGGGTAGCCAACTTCTCCTATATTTTGTATCTACAACATTCTCAAAAACTCCCCACCTGGACCTGGTAGCAGTGGTGGTCACTCTCCATCCTTGCAAAGTAAATTTCTGCCCTCAGGTTCCATTCCCTGCTTTAATCAGTGAATACTGGTTGGGACATCTCTGGTTGGGAGACAGGTTGTATTTTAAATCCATGTAATCAGTGCCATTCTCAGCAGTGAAAAGTTGGTGATAAGCAACCCAGGAAGGACCTTTATGTAGAAGCTTTTTCTCTGCTAATCTGGGTGAGTAAGAGTTAAAACAGTTCTAGCTCAGCCTTTGACACACACTTCAAAACCACAGTGAATAAGAGCCACATTTAACCTAAGTCTCTATAACCTATGGGAAAGCTTCTGATCTTTTTTCTCAACTACTTCTTCCTCACAAATGGTGGCCCCCATGTCTATTGACCTTGCTTCTAAAGGGTTTAGGAGGACATGTGTAATAGGAACTAAATTCTTCTTTTTCTTTTAGCATTTCTCTTCTTACTATACATCAGACACAAACACTTCCCTGAGATACCACATCCACTTATTCAAAATGTCCTACCATTACATGAGGCTTGGCAATTTCTAGGCTCTTTCTCAAAAACGGTACAGCTTTTTGAGACAGGCTGTGAGATATGTGCCCTACAGATGTTGCATTCACCACAGCAAATCAGGAACCCACTGAAGGAAATAATCCCACTGCCAGGAGTTCTGGCACATGGTAGTATCTTCATAACTTTGACCACAACCAATAACTATTCTTATTCAAAATCCAAAGGCTTTCTGGTGATCTAGGACTAAGCTTAACCATTACCTCACCAAGAAGGAATGTTAATGGCCTTATTTGCCCTTATTTCTCTGGTAATGGTGTCAACATAACTCACAGGAACTTAATGCAAATTGTCCTACATAAGGAACAAACACTGTCTTTTTTCTTCAAGGGGTATGCAGCATAGCCCATGTATATAGAAAGTCCCCCACATGCCATTGCTCTACAGCATCCACATATCAGCACCAGGTAGATGTTTTGTGAATAAGAGGAACTAATGAGCAGCCCCTCAGCAGAATTACTTAAAATTAGGGCTAGTTTACAGCCCCTGAAAAACATCTGTTCACTGCTCAGCAGTCTCTCAGGAACTTAGCCTACCTGTCCTACCTTTGCTCATGTGGAACAATAATTCCTGAAGGAATGAATAATAGCAGTGCACTGTAAATTATGCCCATTTTCTTACCTCCCTCAGGAGATCTGAAAAGCAGTTTCCTCAGAGATGTTTTTCCAGCTGTAGGGACAGTGTATTTCTACTAAATCCTCTTCCCAAGAATGTGAGAGATTCAAGGATTTAACTGATGGGATTGTAAAACCTGAGCTCATGATTTACGGGCAAATTGCAGCACAGGCTTTGCTGCGCAGAGTAACAGCTCTCAGCGCTTATATTATCTCCTGAAAGCATCCCTGTGCAAACATCACACACTTCTGAGACTTCCATCCAGTTGCTGAATTTAGCATGCCATCCCAGCTCCTTCACTTGCTGTTTACTATTGCAGCAACACATCATGAGTAAGGTAAAACTAACTCTTCTCATGATGGTCTAACGTAGCTCACATTCCCTTCTTCTCTATTTCCTTTACTCCTTTTACAATTTCAACCATGTAAACCCTGTCCCTGTTTGTAGTTGACTTTATATAATTCTTGAAGGTAAAAAGAGCAAATGCTCTTCACCAGTAATGTTTTATTTGACACCTTGTTCTCTGCACTCTAATAACGTCATCTGCTTTGAAAATATCACTGGCCTACATCTGTTAATAACCTTCTTCAAGGCTCTTTCGATTTTTAACACACTCACATAGCCTCCTTTGGTAAAAGGAAGGCCCTTCCCTTCTTATTTTCTTTCCCTTTTTCCCCTTCCTTTTTTTCCCCCTTTCCTTATGGAAGGACTTTAGAAGGTTTAAGACCTGGAAGGTCTAAGGCAGTAGCAGAAATGGAACCTGAAACAGAGACAAAGGATTTCTAGTCCTGCTGTCAGGTGTTACTGGCAATGATTACAGGCTGGTTTCAGGTTGCTACCTGAAGGAATTCAGCTGGTTCCTTAAGGGCAGTCCAGACCTAGAATGTAGTCCTATTCAGGGCTGTAGGAGATTTAGTTTACCTATACCTACATCTCCCCATTCCCATTTGCTACTTTCAATGGTAATTAGTTTCTCCTCTCACATGTGCACTTGTAGTTTAGGTCACTGAGGGAAAACTACCATATAGGTAGGTTTATAGGCATAAACCTCAGCTCCAATATGATCAAAGAAAGAGTCAACCAAGCTGGTGGCCAGCCTCCCGTGCTACCCCAGCATCCAGCCCCTAGAAGCACCACAGCTTGACCTCACTAGAGTCCACCCCACAGAAAAACCACACTCAGCTGCAAATGTGCTCTTGCCTATGGAGCAGGATTGTACCTTGCGCTTAATATGACACACCAGGGAGGAAGATGATGTAAGACACAGCCCACCCCATTCCCCCAAGTTCTAGAAAGGTGTTTTGCTCATTGACAGAGCAGGTGGCTTCTGCCTTCAAGTGAGTGGGAGGTTTAGGGGCAGGATCTAGATCTTGCCTTCAGCCCAGAAAGCTGAAATAGGGGAAAAGCTGCTTTGCCAGATGTGCTGCCTTGGATTTATATGGCTTTATATAGTTATATAAGGCTTTATATGAAGTGAGACCTGGAGAAGTCTCAGTCTAAGCTCTCCTCCCAGGAAGGCCCGTAATTTGATTTTATCAGATGACAGTCTCAATCTAGTTTTAGAGTAGGGGAGGGAGGAACATGCTCGAATCACTAAAAACCAAAGTTGAAATAGGCTTTACTAGCACACACATGGCCAGTTTCGGTGCAGGTGACTTAAGAAACACACGAACTGAGTCACTATTTCAGTGACATCAGTGCTACCTCCAGCAAACAGCCAAAACCCATCAAAAGAGTTGCATGATAGAGTTGCTTCTGTTTTAACTCTTTCTGACCCTGCCATGGGACAACTAATGGATGTTGTTTTTTAGCTGTGGCTACCTGTCACATTTTCTAACTGGGAGAAGTAAAGAATGGTGCAGTGGCCATGGCCAGGGGCTTGGTGATCTCTCCGTACAGCGGACAGGCAAACTGACAGCAGGCAAGTGCCTCTGACTGTGGTTTTGTCAGCTGTGCCTCAGCACAGCATCCAGTTCTTGAACCAAATGTTTTGAGCCAGTTACTTTCATGTTGCCCGTAGCCATAGAGGACAAGTGTGCAAGCTGCCTGCCCTCTTCTCACACAAGAAGTGCAGAGTGAGAATGAACATGTGGGCCAGGAGGCTGGGGTCAGGCCTAAACCCCAGCCTACTGTGGTAGCCTGTGTGATACCCACCCATCATGGAATTACTAGACATTTTCTTGAGGGGGAGCACAAGGGGCATATAATTAAAATCAAAGTAACTTGTATCTTTAGGAGGATCCTGACAGTATCAGAGCTCTAAGAAGATACAGTCCAGTTCCTTACATCATTTCTTTACTCCACTTTCATCCCAACTTAAATTTAGGATACAGCAGTTAGAACAAGCTCTCAGTGTGGTGAAGTAGGATGTTTAAAAAAAACCCCTCACATTTCGTTTCCTTTCTGCTGGGTTTAAACTTTTAGATCAAATCACTCTGAAAAAGATGTTTGTGCAACAGGAAAATGTGGTATTGAGATTATCAGAACAGGGTAGACAATAATATATTTCGTGTGACTAGATCGCAAAAAATGACAAGGAAACCACAGGGCATCAGTGTAAATGCAATGGAACAAGGCCACGAAGCGTATGTTGTGTGCCACAGACATAAGGGTTTATGTAGACTTGAATGAGATTCAATTTAGATCAAAAGGACCTTCAGGGTTTTTTTTTCTTTTTAAGATAGAGGCATGTCTTTTGGCATTACACAGCTTGTGGCTATTGAGGCAGATCTGAAGGTAACAGGATATGGAGCATGCACTTCTGATTTACTAGCGCAAATGGCTTACACAGGCATGGAAAGTAAACTGTTCTAAGCCCTTCAAGATCAGAGATAAAACATTACCAGGACTGTCTGGGGAGTTTTTTCTCATCACTTCCTTGCCATGCTAATTTGGTACAAAGGTACTTCCCTGACTGGTCTATTTGCACCCAGATTTGTAACACATTCCCCGCACTAACCTCCATGCCATGATCTCCCCATCCTGTCTCAATCTGCTGTTGCATCTTGCCTTTGTCATTTTACCCTGCTTCCTCTCATATCTCTTGGGTCAGTACTAGCTGCTCTTTTGATTCCTGTTTTCCTACAATACCTTCTTCTACCCACAAGTGAGGTGGGAAGTAATGACATGACACCTGAAGAATCGCAGAAATAGGCAATTTGGACACTGTGGCCCCTTGGCAGGATGGTAATTTGCAGCAACCTAAAATGCCCCTACCTGACTGCTGTCTGCAAGAACTAAAATACACAGCCATCAAGCAAGTAACTCACAAAAGATACCTTATTATACTTTTTCTGTACATTTTTTGCTATTCCAGAGTTCAGTTCTAGAAGTATAGCTGGGCCCTGAAGAATCTTGGACTGAAATGTTCCACCAGGACATGCTAGCACAGATCATTTATTCTGCAGAGCTGGTGTTAGCCAGGAGGCAATCTTCTCTCTCCCTCAGAAAGCCTTATCCTTCGGTTCCTGTCAACTTATCGATTTTACAATTTCAAACTTGTAATTTAAAAACTGCAGATGTAACTCCTAACTATCACTATCACAGCACCAGAAAAAGACTTGCTAAATAACTTAGAACACACTCAAACCAGCTTCTCTCATCCTGATGTAGTTGATGACTTCATGCATGACTTACTAAGTATTTCACGTCCAGCTCTGTGATCAGCTTCATAGATGGAAGCCACGCTAGTGGACCAGATCTTCCCCATACTGTGGCTTCTAACCAAAGACCTGCAAAGTAATGCCCACTCCTGAAACCTGTCTGCATCCAAGGGGACTGTGAGACAGAGCAGATGGTCCTTAAAGAGATTGTTCCTTAAAAGTGCTATGGAAAAGAAGGGAAATGAAGCTTTTATCCTACCGTTTGCCCACTGTTTACCCCATTCCCTAACTCCAGCTACCTAGAACCTGCTTTCACCCCAACAGCTTGCAACAATCCTACAAGTCTCACTCCAGAAAGAGAGAAAACTCTCTTTGACCTACTATTTTCTAACTCCTTATCTCAGCTTCTCCTAAGTGTCTTCTGGAGAATACTAAAACAAAGATGCTTTCCTCAAAGCTCTATCTTTTCCTGCTACGCAGGAGGTCCTCGCATGAAGAATCATTACCCAGCTAACACCAATGGGAAATGCCATATGTAAGCACAGATAACCTGGGCACAGAGCCATTCATAAACAGAGCATAGGCATTACTGCTCTTGAAGAAATTAATCAACTTGAATTTTGCAAACCTGAATAATTTTAAAATAGCATATTTTATAATTTTCTCTTCACAATTAAAGATCTTGATGAAATCAGCCAAGTGATTATAGTCTTCCACAGAAACACCACAGGGAAAATTACTTTAAACAAAGGACTCTCAAGTACACAAAGAACACATAATGACCCCTTTCACACTGTATCTTTCCTTCTGACTTCCTCAGAAATAACTGTTTTACATGCCAGATTCTGCTAGCCTTACAACTGAGATCGTGCTGCCCAAGGTAATAGGACCACTCTTGATCTATGGTACAATTCCGCCTATGTGAGTTCTCTATTAAAATGCCTGTATGATCTGAATTTTTATGTTGGTAAAAGCCCAGATTCTGCATGGTGTTCTCTCATTGTGCAGGAACAAAATCTTTTCCATCTAATTTTCTCAAATTAAGCTTTTTTTAGAAAAATGGCAACATCATGTTTGCCCAAGACAAAATGTTCTGTCTGAATCACAAAATAAACCAACCAGTGGAATGGGTCTGTGGCGTGATGAGTAGTATTTGGAAGCAAGAGAAAGAGGACATGAACCTAGCTTTCACTAAGTTGTTCTTTTTCAGAGAGTAAATGTTAATAGTACTTTTCAGTGCTTAGAGAAATCTTTGAAGCAGACATTAAATTATTGGAAATAATTATTCAGAAAAAAAGGTATATACCACTGTTACACCTAAGGTTTTCCAGTGTGCTCAATATACTAATTTTTTACAAGAAGCACCTCTCTCTTTCATAGAAACATTTCACAATCCTAAAACACGTCAATGCAAAAGTGTCCCAGTTTTGATTGTGAAAATGTAGTCACCTTTCCTCTTAGGTATCAGGACTTTCAAGATTAAAATAACTGTTTCAGGTACACCATTCCGAAATTTGCTCATATATGTTCATCCCCTTAACAAATATGGCTAAAGAGTAAAGATGATTTAGATAGCACTTTTAAGGTCATTTTCCTGGGAAATTTGAAAGGTTCAACATAAAAAATTAGTAAAATTATAGACTACTCAGATTTTTGTTGAATTCAGATTACTCACTTTCAAACAGTCCTCATTTTAAGAAAGATACATTTAAATCTCCAAATTGTGTAGAGTCTGAGCACTTAAGTGAAAGGTGTCTTTGCAAAGGCACTTTTTATGTATTTAGGGAAGACTAGGAGCTCACACAGATATTAAGAATGGGATTGCATTACTTTATGCAAATCTGGTCTCTCTTTGCTTTTATTATTAAAATTGTGTCTGTTGGAAATATAGACACTATGTTGTTATTACTCTAGAGCAATTTACTGCCTCACCTTTTGCAGATTCCTGTACGAATATTCACTGCACATTCTGCGTTCTGAGTCTCCATTATGTTTTGTCTCCCCTCTTTAGATTTGAGCGACTTTAAAGGCTTAACACACTAACTTATTTAATTTGATTCCTTTAAACAGATAGAATATAGAATTTCTCTAGTTTGTCTCTGCTTGGAAGACAAAAAGTTATGTGTGATTAAAACATAACATCCAGAAATACATCTGCAGGCTGATTTTAAAAACATCAAGAAATGGAGAAATACCACCACTTCTTTTGAAAGTTTATTTTGCTAGTTGATCACTGTCAGAGTTGAAAATACTGAGCCTTTATTTCTATGGGTCAATCCTTCAGGTCAGGCTCCCTTCTGAATTATTGCACATGTGCCAGGGCTACATGGCTCTCTGCTCTCACGGTGTTTAGAATTTGGGATTGCGTATTGAAAAGCTTCCTCAAATCTTTTGTGACTACTGATCTGTGGCTTGTATTGTATTAGCAGATAGAGAACCCAGCTAAGACTTCACTGATATGTGCACAGTAACACTGTTTCTGCTACAATACTAAATAGGCAAAATAGAAAGTGAGAGAAGAGGCCTTCCTCTTTTTACAGAAGAAATAAGGCACCCTTTGAGCTCATTTAGGATAGTTTTGAACAACTGACACATGGTGGGCTCAATTGAATTATTCTGAATTTACAAAGAATAAATGAAGATCAAAATCTGACTCTGAAACTTGCCTGAGAGGCACAGGAAGTTTGTGGAAACTGAACCCAAAAAGAAAATTCATGTCTACAAAGCCCTGGAAAAGAGCCAAACAATTTGTAGTTATAATAGATTAGAGCTCCTGTCCTAATTCTGTTTGCTGATACCCAACTGCTTACTGCCTCATTTCCTGTAAACTCAGACCGTGCATTGATGCACTCCCACATATGTGGCACCAGACTGACACCACTTTCATTGTTTCAGTCTAAGCCAACTACAAATTCAGAAGCTTTTAGTCAGCAGCTAACTTGATAGTTTCACTGTCTTCAATGGATATGAGCAATATATGTTGTGCCTTGTTACACACATTTTCATGCTTTGCCGGTAAAAGCATTCCTCTGGCCAGAGTACTGTATGGCATGTTGATTCGGAGTGGGTGTTTGGTGACAAACTGAATCAAGCTCACTACCTCTGAGATCCTGTACAAAATTTTACCTTTTGGTTCAGATTTTCACTAAGGCCCTTCTTGAGTTCCTCTGATTGTCTTTTTCATGTTTTGGCCTGTAACATGTCAAGTGACACAATACTTCTGCTGCCCTCCACCATTGCTGTTGGCTTGTCCATCTAATAATCTGAATCCTGAAATTATGGAATATCCTCTTGGTTGGCTCAAGATGGACCACAGACAGACCTAACTGTTTGTGAAGCAGGCTTAGTAGTCTTCCTTTTGGCATGTCATATTTGACTGTTAATAGCTATTGCTGTTTCAGTCTTGACTTTGTTTCGCTGTAATATACAGAGGGTATTTCCACAAATCAGATTATTCTAAAAAAAAAAAAGTTTTTTCTTGCTATGTGATAGATTTGCATATATCACTTTTGTCAACTATAATGAAAGTTACACATGTAAAAAACCTGGTGGCAGATTGTGATAAGGCAGATTTGACACACATCACTCTGCAGATAAGGATGCTGCAAGACTTTGATATTTGTAGTGAAATACTTCAAGAAAGGGCTGTATATAATTGATAATGAAATGCAGATGGCTTGAACAAACTAGATGCCAAGAAGGCGACCAGCCTTGGAAGAAAGTCTATGGCAGAATTCATCCCACAGAAAAGAACAGAGATAGAAAGGGCAGGTCAGTTTTGCCCCTCTATCCTTAGTGGAGGTTTAGTGCTACTGAAAGTAAAAAAGAAGGAGGACTAGGAAGAAAACAACTCCTCCAAGATCAAAAGACAGAATTGGAATATTTGACAGTAGCCTGATAGTTTGCCTGCTTCCTTCTTCCCCTGTTTTCCTTTTCACAATGGAAGTCCTTGAGGGCTTGGTGGAGGTTCCCTTCTTACACTATGCCTTTACTGCAGAGTTAAAGAAAATAGCAAGTGGTTATTGAAATGCTGTACATCATTTCCCTTGTCACCTGCATGAAGAATTCTTTCTCTCTGTCTCTCTGTTAAAGAAATGGCATTCTCTATTTACTTGAATGACAGACATACCTTTCCCATAGCTTTTATTTTAAATAGTTTTGTTTTTCATTTGTAGCTCTTTTAGAACTATCATACTGATTTCCTTGCTACTACCCTGGTGATTGGTCACACAGTACACGTATTGCTTGTAAATAATGGCAAGTAACCTTGAAATCTAGCCAAGTCTGTAATGTGTTTCAGGACTCTGCTTAAAAAGATAGCCCTCTCAGTTTAGTGAACCTGAAATGGGGATCCTGGGACCTACAACTATACCTAAAATGTATAGTTGTCACCTGCAAATGGACTAAGCCAGAGTTTGGAAATCTTCAAGAAACCTTGAAGCCAGAAAATGCTTCAGGGGAAATCTTAAAATCATCAAGCCAGGGAGAAGGCTTTAGATTTAGGTTTATGACTTGTTGTTTGCTACTTGATGTTGATGCAATAAGACTATTCTCTATCCCATTAACGTCATCTAATGCTGGATTCTGCTAGCTCACAGCCTTCTTTTCTGTGCTTAAAGCCAGTTAGTTCAGAAAGATGCAATGTACTACCACAGGCAAATCCTTGCATCAAGAAGTTGCTGACCATCCACAGACATTTTCTTCAAACAGCTAAAACCAGAACTATTAACTGCTGAAGGAAACTGAAGACATCTCAGATAACTGGCAAGTAGATGGCTGACTGCAGGTCAGCCTATGAAGCTTGGCATCTCAGGTGAAGAACCTAGCTGTTTTCATGTACTACAACAGTCAGTGTTCATGATTTCATAAAAAGATAGCACATAAACTGTTGGACAACAAACAAAGAATGGGCTCTAATTTATGGGAAAAAATGGGAAGTACACTGAGCTGAAATGAGTAGAGAACCATGCTTTCTATTACATTTTATGGACTCTGTTTTTCATAATCAAAAGGGATCTTGAAAAACCAGAATACAGAGATTCAAGTGTAAGTTGCCATGAACAACGATTACATAGATAAAACAAATAGGTATACAGTCCCCTTTCAGAGATGAACTCATGAAACGCACAGCCTCTCTGTGCCATGCAGTGGAGTCCAAACAAATTAGTGTCAGAGGGCACTGAACCCCCTTTGCAAACCTGTGGCCACATCAGAGCTGAGCTGGGCCCAAGCTAATGGCCAGGGCCCAAGAGTTCAGGTGAAGTGTTGCTCAGGCAGATGCCTCACCTCTGTGGTGGGTTTTGGCTCTCTGCATGGGACAGCATGCTGCCAGCAGTGGCACCCGACTCCAAGATCTCTTGGCCATGCTCCACAGTGCGTGCCACACACGTCAGCTGTGAGGCAGGCAGACCTACCCCAGGCAATCTGTTGAAATCTCCTCTGGCCAATACCCCCTGGAGCTCATCAATAAATCCTTGAACTAAGTTTTTTGGCATAGCCAGGTAAACTGCACATCTTCAACCCTTGCCAAAGTAATCCATTATAATCTGTTTTAAACGTTGTCCCACCGATGTGACAGGTTTTTTCCTCACCTCACATCTCTTTTTCCCCCCACAAGAGGGCACCAACACTGCATCCTTTGAGACATTTTAGTTCAAAAAGAAACGTGCCACAAAGGAAACTGAGGGGAGAGAAGCCAGAGGGACCCAAGCAGCAGGTTTCAGATCTGGAGCAACTCCCATCCCTCTGGGGCTCCACAATTCTAATTCCAAGGTTTTGATTCAGAAACATCTCTGCTGACAGCTGCATGAAGCCTCTAATAGGAGACAGTTGCATAAAGCCACTAATAGGAGATGGTAGTTCACAGGCACATACTTGATTTTATTTCTCCATGTTGTCTCTTGGCCCCCACTTCAAGCAGTGAGACTACAAAAAAAAAAAAAAAAAAAAAAAAAGGCATCTCTGGAGTTAGAAACCTTCATGGACCTTAAAACAAACCAGTTGGAGCACTGAGAAATACCAGACACCAAATGTCTCTTGAAATAAAACATACATGAGACAGCCAACAGACAAATCTTATTCAGGGAAATCAGAGTGAAGTAAAAACACAACTAAAATTGCCATAGGACAGGGAAAATCTAGTGAATAGAGAACAAGCTAAAAAAGGCCCTTGCAATGCATAACCTGACCCAGGGACAGCTACGGGTGAGAGGAGATAAATATGTGGAGAAAATTAAAATCAGGAAAGGAAAGGAATTACTTGATGTGGTCTATGGGTTTATACTTACAAATACAAAAATAATTCTCAAGAAAGGAAAATGTAGGCTAAGTACCAGACAAGCTTCCTGTACCAGGGAAAGAGTCCACATGCTCCCTTGCAGGCAGTGAATGCTCACATTTAAGCCACTAATTTGGTTCTCTTATTCTGGAATTTGTAAATGCCGCACTACGCTTCAGGGGCAAGACACAGCTACCAAGAGGGTTTTACTCTGGATTCTGCTAGAGCTCTAGTTTACATAATCTACTAACAGACATATTTTTATACAACTCAGTGATCAGGGAATTGTAAGAAACCCATGTAATGCTCTTTCCTTCTATCTCCTCCACCCCACTGTCTGCACACAGCACTTCCTCAGGTAAAGGCAAAACTGTTTTCATTAAGTCCTACAGCTTGAGATTTGGGGATGCTTAATGAAACCAGTAGAAGTTTGGGTTAAAACAGGTAAAAGAAAGTGCTTCTTTACAAAACACGTAGTAACTTTCTGGTACTTGCTGCCACAGGAGGTTGTGGAGGCAAGCACAGCAGCAGGTGAAAAAAGGTTTCAGATAAATTCATGGACAACAGGTAGAGATGCAACGTGAAAACCCTGGGCAGGGATATATTCTCTAACACCCTAACCCAATGATTTCAATGCTCAGGGAGTACAAAGGGTATGGACTGCAGACTATGGCCAAGCTTGCATGGTCTCCCTAAACAAGTGCTTTTACTGACACCTCTGGAGAGAGGACACTGAATGACAGATCACTGGTGTGGCTCAGGAGTGCAGTTTTATACCCTCATGCTCCCCCCTTCCACTCTTCTGATTTAGGCAGAGCTATAACAACCACAACTTGTAATGCTATGATCACTCATCAAAATGTCTATCTAGATGCTGCGTAGAAAGAGGGAACAGTACAAATTTGTGTGGCTTGAAAAGTTGATTTAGAAAGGGACTAGTGACTATCCACAAGCCTCTCAAAGCCACCTTGCAGGGGCCCTGAGGTGAATGCTGCACACAGAAAACCTGCTAGAAAATGCAGCATAAAGTGTTGGTGGAAGCATGTGCTATCAGAAGATGCAATTCCCACAAGCTAAATCAGTTTGGCTTAAGGTTATTTTGGCAATCAAACAAAAGGGAAAGAGAGAGTACTCTTGGTATTGTCCATACATCCCATTCCAATGTTTTTTGAATTAAACATTTTTATTTTCCTTGTTTTGATTGAGCTTCAAGAATATTTTGGTTTTAAGTATAATATAAAACAAAAGAAGTAAAGTAAAATTTTTGTGTGTAATGGTCCATGGATTCTGAGTCACTTTGACACTTACCAAACACAAAATTGCACTGAACAGTCAAAGAATGAATATATCCAATTTTAACAGGCATAGCAATGGTATATAGAAAAGTAATGCTTAATGTTTTATGGTACAGGAATAGCCATCATGTCCTCACTCTTTCTGTCATATGAAGGTCTCACTAGGGAAACTTGCTGAGAAAAGTTTAGTGTTTAATGCTGTAAGGAACACAGAGACAGCAAACAAGTCTTTGCAAAGGAAGGCCTCAAAAGAAATTCTCCTGGACTTTTCAAGGCTCTAATTTTCCTAAGGTCCATAAAGGAATCCCTTTCAGGACTGTATATTTATTGCATGGAGACCAAACCCTACAATTTCTCCTCACAGGACTAGGCAAAGTTCTGTTGAAACAATTAGATTATTTAGAAAATCAGTTCTGCGGAAAGACTTCAGCTCTGACTCAGAAAATTCAGTTTCTCGATCAACTTTTTGCATGACCTTATGCAGGTCATGTAATCAGCCTGTAGGTACTGGCAGTGATGGGCAGACTACATCAGTGCGGTTGCACCTGGGCGTGCACATAATCTAGTGCACCAAACAACCCCATTTTCTCTGTGAGGCTTAACACCTACTTACCTGTGAGAAGGGATATTTCTCTAGCTTATGAGAAGGAGGGGGAATAACATCATAGAGACAAAATCCAGTAACCATTCTGTAGTATTCAAATACTGCAGTAGTGTAGGCGGCACGAATACAGCTGAACTGTTATCACGCTCTCTTTACACCTACTCATGGACGTACTGATTCATATTGGGAGCATTTAGAGAATACACTGGATTGTATTTACTAATTTTCATTACAAGTATGAAAGTGGTGGTTGAATCTAGCCTACCCATCTATGGTTTTTCATGTACCTCTTCTCTACTGAGGTGTATTTCTTGAAATTACTCTTTTATAGCTTTTGTTCTGAAAGCAGTTTTGAATAAAACCTACTGGAAGCTATAGTACCTGCTGTACTATTTTTCACACATTTTACAATTCACTCCCAGGTTTCACATGAAACAGTTCCACTGCTTGTTTTTAAGGCTAAGCAGACAACTTCGTTCAAATGACTACTGACATCCCAAGCTGCATAGAAAGATGTAATAGGAGTAGGCTTTTGTCCTTAGCTCACCCTACAGGGTGTCACAGAACAGATAGCCAGTTACACTCAGTATTTTGGAATTTGAATAAAGTATAGGTTTTATCTTTCACACTAAATTTCTCCTCCACAGCAGATATTTGGGGTTCATACTGGGAGATTAAAAATACGTAAAGTGAGGAAAGAGAAGTCTGGAACAGTAATATTAAAACACTTCCCATGTTCCATGCATTAGCACAGTAAATGCTGTAGAAGTTAAATTGTCTGTAGACTCAGCACGGACAAGGTGCCAGGAATCTGCAAGTTCTAATCTCATCTCTGCAGCTCTAGAAATAAGCATAAGAGAATTAACTCATCACACTTTATTGCTTGAAAGCATCTATAAACTAAAATCGTATTTCGGATATTCTTCTATAATTGATTCACAGTTTTACTACAGTTATTTTCTTAATGGCCTTTCCAGGCCATAACTCTTAACACATAAGCCTGTCCAAAACCTGGAAACTTGTTTCCTGATCCATTGCTGGAAGTAACAGGACAGGGGACCTGTTCTCAGTGAACAAAACTCCTTATCATGTTAGCATGAATTTTTATTTGCCCCAGGATTTGCTAGCCGTAACCACAAAAACTAAGTGTTTCATAAGCTACTCATGGTGTCAGAATTTATTACAAATTCTCCTGCCTAGGAGATGTTTCCATCCTTCCTTCTTTTCCCTTTTTCTTTTTAAAAGAAGTGAGATAATAGTTGAGAAAGATGCCAGATCAAAAGCCCTCAAGTACTCCTCGCTACACTCTAAATCCCACGTCAAGAAACACTCATCTCTCTTCCCAGGCATGACTCTTAACCCTTTGTCTAATAAAATAATTGAAACCTGCTCCCAGGCTCTCCTGTGCTCAGCCATCTCTCTTGAAATTCTCAAATAGGATGCCTGGTTGTTGGCCTTTGAACCCACAATGAGTATACGGAAGTCAAAGTAATTAGTTTAATACATCCAGAGAGTATACAAGTTCCTCGCATGTCTGGGTCTGATCCTGCAAGGGACTGCATATCCTCAGCTGCCTTTGACTGAGGATGTCTAAGCATTTCTGAGAAGGCCAAGACTAGCTAAAATTAAAGCTCTGGCTGGAAGAAGACTGCTAATATTAAAGGAATGATAAAGCAATTTTGCATTAGTAAAAATAAAGAATAAATGCAAAAAATGTCTAAGATTATGTAGAATGATAACAAAGAGATAAAATTAATAGCAAGGAATGCTATAGAGGGGGACTGAAAGAATGAGGTTGATAAAGGCAGAGATGGAGTAATGCTAATTCCCAAGACATCAAGCCAATGGGATGAGGTTCAATGTGGCAAAGTGCCAGGTCCTGCACTTTGGCCACAACAACCCCAGGCAGCGCTACAGGCTGGGAGCCGGGTGGCTGGAAAGCTGTGTAGAGGAAAAGGACCTGGGGGTGTTGGTTGATGCTTGCCTGGACATGAGCCGGCAGTGTGCCCAGGTGGCCAAGAAGGCCAACGGCATCCTGGCCTGTATCAGGAATAGTATGGCCAGCAGGAGCAGGGAGGTGATTGTCCCCCTGTACTCAGCCCTGGTGAGGCCGCACCTCGAGTACTGTGTCCAGTTTTGGGCCCCTCACCACAAGAAAGACATCGAGGCCCTGGAGCGTATCCAGAGAAGGGCAATGAAACTGGTGAAGGGTCTGGAGCACAGGTCTTATGAGGAGCGGCTGAGGGAACTGGGNTGGGCATTGGAACGGGTTGCCCAGGGAGGTGGTGGAGTCACCGTCCCTGCGGGTGTTTAAGGAAAGGTTAGATGCAGCACTGAAGCACATGGTTTAGTGGTTAATAGGTGTGTGTGTGGGGGGGTCGGTTGGACTAGATGATCCTTGAGGTCTCTTCCAACCTTAATGTTTCTATGTTTCTATGTTTCTATGTTAAGCTTAGCAATAAACCTGTTAGTAGAATCCTGGGTCATCAGAGTAAAAGTGAAATTGTAAAGGATAACTTTAGGCAGAATTATACATTGCCATCTCATAGGAGGGGCAATACAGGTACATGTCACCACTGGCAGCACTTTGCTGAGAGAGAGGAAGCGAGGGGAAAGAGGTGTCTAAATCAAAGCACCGAAGGCTCTTCTCGTCCCCTACAAGGCACTAGCTGTTACGTGGGAAGACAATTTGCAAATGCAGGTCCCTGTTTCGGGAAGGGGAATTCCTGCCACGACCCTTTGCTACCTGTGAGCCTGAAAGGGTCTCCCCCCCTCACAGGGAACCTGTTAGCCATGCTGGATCTCTGCCTCTCACAAACTGAGCTCCTGCCTCCCGATTTTCTTAATGTTTCTTGAATTGGGAGACAGCTGCTGAGATCTGTGAGGATTCCTCTGCCTATAACTCCTTTCAGTGAAATAAGAATGCCTTGCTGAACAGCATAGGCATCTTCACAAATTAGGAAATAAACCTCACAAGGTAAAGGTTTTCCCAAAATAACAAAACATAAGCGAAAATGGACACAGGCATTCAGAGAAAAACTCCACTGGAGAGAGTCTCAAGGTAAGTTTTGAACAATCTGGACACATTATTGTACTTTTTCTCGAACTTTTATTGTACTTTTTCTTGAAGAAGCAAAACAAGACGGTACTAAACTTTTAAATAAAAACGCTAACGTTGTTACATGCTCTGCCACCTTCCCGAAAAAACAGACTGCAATAGTAGCCTGTTTTATCAAGGAGGCGACTGTTTTACTTTCAGATCCAATTTTTCAAACCTCTTCACTTTCTGTCCACATCACTGTTCAGAGAAATAGATTTTCCTCCAGACAGACATGTTTTTCGTATCTACTGCTGGCTTTTTAATTGCAGTGGCTATAGTATTATGTCAGGCTTCAGATATACGAGTTATAGGAGTTGATTGTAGCCTTTTAACTAACCTGTTGCATAAATTCTGATTCAGCAATGTATTACAGGCTGGATTTATTCTTTACATTAATGGAAATACAGCTATTAATGCAGTTGGAATACAGTGCTGGAAATTTTGATTCAGCAGCAGATTATGTGCTGGATTCATTCATAATATTAATGGAAGTTTTAAGTGCTGTTGGAAGATGTCACTGGAAGATTTTTTTCTTTTTCATTCCACACTGTTTTCAAAAATACATTTGAGGGCCTGGTAACTGAAAGCATGGTCTTGAAACTCCTATCAATAACCTGGAAAAAAGCCATGTGAAAAGTGACCTTTACTTTCCACAGGCTACTTCACAACCAGCCTAAGATTACTATAGTCTTTTGGAAGAGGTGTCCAACGTAGAATGTTTTAGCCTTGAGGGAAAGGCCTGCCTAGCTAACACTCTGGTAAAAAAGCCTATACCCCCACTGCTGGACAAGTAAGATTTCTCTCAAATATCCCATATTCCCAGTCTATCATTCCTTCCTACTAAAGCACCTGAAGCCTTGCAGCTGCTCAGCTGCTTCCTCTCCAGCACAGCACATCCAGGGCTGCCAGAAACCCATCCTCATTGTACCACTGTTGGATTTTCTATCTCACACACGTCATGATAGTCATCATGTAGACGCTACTAAAATTAGGAGCCACCTGCATGTGGTTGCAAAGCTCTGGAGAATCCAGCTGAGCTTGTAAGATAGGAAGAAGGGAAGGTGGGTGTTTGCTGGGGCCCAGATATCTCCAGTGTATGAATGTAGTCATGAAGTGTATTGATCTTCTTGCTAGATGCTGGAATAAATCCCAGACCTTTACAAACTGAGAACAGAATCTCAATTTTGTGCCAGCAGAGCCACCAGGATGGCTGATTTGCACATTTGGATCAGCTCATCGAAATGGGGACATTTTGTAATCACAAATACACCATTTGGATACAGGTTTTCAAATTAAAGCACAGGATAGCTTCTCAGTATTGTAAAATGCTACAATGGAGTCCTATCTCAGCCTGAAGGTGAAGTTCAAATTGCATTAGGGTGTAAGTCAACACAGGAGAGATTACTTGGTTCTCAGTGGACACCACGGTTCTCGAGGTCCAGCATACTGGATGAGCTTACCCTATTGCAACTATGCCAAACTCTTCAGAGATGTGGGCATTAGCAACAACATATTTGTTAGAGTCTTTAAGTGACAAAGAATACTGCTGAACATGATTATGTCACCCTTTGCATTTTTGCTGACATCTCATTTCCTCTCTCTTGTTTTGTGGTGAAGGAAGAAACAGGGTTTATTAACAAGTCATCTTTCCTGTGGTAAGAGCTGGAAGTAACGAAAACAGCTCAAAAAAGGATTATTAACATCTGTGGCAAGCTTTTCAATACTCTGGCCATTAATTTTGAGCACTGCAAGCTGGAAGGTATTATCACGTCCAAGTGGACCCAATCTCCAAAGAAGGGAAAATAAATAATATGAAGAACTGACATGTTTGATAGAATATTGATCCAGAAAGAAACATAAAATATTTGAAAATGCATACAACGCTAAAAATATTATTAGGAATAATACAGTTTTTAAAAAACTGACATAAAAATTAGTAGTTTTATGGACAAGCACTTGATTTTACCTGTGTTATGTTTCAGCTGCAGAAGAAAAAGATTGCTGCTGAACAATGGGCTATTACATGAGCAGTTACCTCCTGCAGCTGTAAGCTCAAAGCCTGGTTTTGGATACAGAAAGAATTTGGCGATTCTAGCCTTGCTCCTTTTTTCATGTAGCTCATAAAACACACTGACAAACTGGCTGTCCCATTACAAAAAAACCTACAAGATTGGATTAACAGGATTCAGGGTTGAGGTGTGCTGGCTGAACTATAAGATGAAGCTTGTAGAGAACATGCATTGTGTCTAGTTCAAATCAGAGCAATTAGCTGTTCACTTTCAGGACTATTAAATGCACTCATAATTAAAATTTAAAAGTCTGAAGTCTATACTATTTTTCCAAGCCCCAATTATGAGTAATAAGATTTAAGTTTAACTTGTCTCTTAATAGAGGGTAAAGAGCTCTTATAAATCAGTCAAATAGGAATTGCCATTGAAAAGCTATTACTGAAGAATTGCTGTCGAAGTAAAACTAATTAATATCTGTCACTGCAAACAGTTAACTACAGAAAACTTTCCTGCTTAACTAGCAGCACTATTAAACCACCAGGACTTACATCATCAAATGAAAAAGTAGGAGAGAACATACTGTCTCTTTTGACATCAGCTTTTATCTTCTGCTCTGGCGAGATTCTGAAGTCTTTTTTCAAGAAATCTGACCAGACAGAACCGAAGCCAGGTCTGGCTTCCCAATTAGCTGTAGTAACGTGGTGTCAGATCACGTTTTCAAAGAGCTTCCCCTTAACTGAACTTTTGAATCACTAAAATACAAAAAGATACAATGTTTGAAGAAACTGAGAACTTGATAAATTCCACTCAAGTGACTTGGAGATGGCTGTGCCACCCTTGGGCCCAGAAGTGGTAGCCAGCTCCTGAGATCACAGAGTAGCCTTACATCTCCTCCATGGCTCTAATCACACATCAGCCCATGGGGCTGCTTGAAATGGAGGATCAATATCCACAGTCAACAGCCAGAGCCAAGCCCACTCATTAACTTCTATCCTTGGTGATATGCATCTATTCCAATAAAGCACGTGTGTCCTCACACATATGTATCACTGTGGCAAGCAAGTTAAAAAACACACTTTAGAAGACCTGAAGTACACAATTTGATGGCTATCTGATGCAATATTAGTATTTCCTTCTTGGCCTTGGGATATCTTCTTAGCCCTAATTGCAGACCGTTATTAGTGGAGTACTTACTGGATGAGTTTTATGGGTTAAAGCTTCATAAAGCACTAGATTCATCTTCCCAGGGTCTGTCTCAGCCCTGAAAACCTGTAACATCCTCTTTGAAGAAAACTTTGATTGCTTATTCAGAAGCCATCATCAGGGATTCAGCAGAAATGTTTGCAGTGTGAACATTAAGGCTAGCAATAATTTCGAGCAAACTGGCATAATTTTGAAGCTGGCCCTGTTTTGGAAAGGAAATTGGACCAGATATCTTCAAAGGTTCCTTCCAATGAAAATTGTTCTCTGTTTCTATGATCATGCCTTGCATTCCACTGCACATGCAGAAATACATGACAGTAAATGTATATAACCAGATCAGGCCCTAATTAACCATTTAAAAAAACCCCAAAACAATCCTACTTTGACTGTACCCTTTTTAAAGTAACTCCTCTGTGATAGCTTACCTGAAAAGCTATTCTTACCAGCTGTAACTGCAAACCATATATGCCAAATATTTTCCTGGCATAAACAAATGATAAACAAAGTTAAGATTTCACTTGAGCTCAACACAGCACACCTCCACTGAATATTCTTTGTCTCTCCCACACTCATTTTGCCCGATAAGTATTCCCATTTCCCATGCCCAACAGCAACCAGTGCAGGACTCCAGGGTGGTAGCAGTGTACGCTCCTTGGGCACCAAGGCGAGGTGCCAGCACGCACTACTACTTCAAGGCACCTCAGAGCCAGGCAGATGTTGGCAAATTGGAGAGAATTAAAAGAGCAGCAACAAACCTGATTAACAGACTGAAGTGACAGACTTATGATGAGACATTAAAAAACCTCAGGTTAAAAAGTTTGCCAAACAATGAGTCAGGAAATGGGTATTTAACTATACTTGGTATGGTTTTCGTTTCACTTTAAGAAGGTATAAAGCTCAAAGAAGAAAAATGTCCATCTACATAAAGGCTAGAGAAACAGTTTAAAGTGGTCTAAGAGGTTCTGATGGAAACTGATTAAACCACAGAGACACAGGTTTCTCAGATGTGCAAACCAAGATACTGCCACTTCTTTTAACTTCTTCATAACAGCTGAGGATCCCGGCCTGCCTGATTTCAGTCTTGACACTTGTCTGAGCATAGATGTGACATACTGTGCTTTCCTGAATTATCTCTCCACTTCTAACCTGACTGGCAGCAGTTAGCTTGAGGAATGGCAGATGATGGTCTTTGTACCCAGTCACTCTTTGGACTTTCTTTGCTGACCAGTGCTCATACTCTTCATGAAAATGGCTAGCTGTCCCCTAGAAACTGGAATAAGGTGGTGTAGGTGATTTTCAGGAGAAATGCCTGAAAATGGAGACCTGTGAAACTGCAGCTAGTCTCAGCGTAAGAGTGGTAGAAGCCTCATCATTTGCATCAGTCAAATTGGACTGAAAACAGCATTGGTGGATTTTCCAGTGGAAACAATATGATTAGAGCTCCCGGGGAGGTGAGTGAGCTGACCTATGTTTCTGGGGGAGGGAGGTTAATGTAAACCTCCTCCTAACTCAGCTTCAATGTCATAATCCCATACCTCAGACTGCAGTGTCAGGGCTCATCAACACGACTTGAGGTCTGCTGGTTTTCTGCTATTTGGACTGCTGATCCCTCGCCTTCAGTTCTTTTTTCTGTTCTAGCAGGGTGGCTTTGACACCTGCTCCAGCCTGGGGAGAGGCCCTAGTGCTGACTGCTACTCACTTGGCCTGGGCCCACGACACCCAAAACCCAAAGGGCCTAAAAACATTTTACTAAGCAGCTGTGTAAGCGGACAGGATGGAAAAATAAGGAGAGTGATCCAAAGACTAGAAGAAAAAAGAAAACAATTGCTTTTAGTGTAGGAAACACACGAATGGCTGAGAATCTTTCTCCAGTTAAGAATTAGTTTGAAGAAACGGTTTCAGCTGAAGAGCTCTGGCAGTAGGACATGCTCAGCTTTCCTATACATCACTTCCTCTAAATGTCATATCTGACTAGCAGAAATCTCTTTAAGAGGTGACAAAGAAGGCCAGCCTCCAGGTCCAGTATGTCATTTTCCTTTCTAGGCAGCCCAACTAATTGAGACAACAAATCATGCTTCGACTTTGCAGCTTTCAGCTGACCACCCCCTTGTCCATCTGAGCCTTGGAGATGAATTGCTATGCAAGCAATGATGAGCTAATCCATTGTTTTGGATGTACATTCCTTAGCTCCCAAGAAAAGAGAATATTTTACTTTGCCATTCATAATAAAGACAGACAAAATGCTCTACTGTTAACAGTTACTATGGTAACTACTGGCGATTTATTTTACAAAGCGAAAATACTGACTTTTTTCCACTGGTTACCTGATTTAGTTTTGTTTTCTTCACTTGAAATTTGATATTACATTTAAAACAGCTACCAAAGACCACTGTCATGACCAGACCCAGTGATCTAGTAGGTCAAATTCTAGCTGCTGATCTTGAACTGAAGTTTCAGTGACTTCAACAGAACTACTTGGAAGAGTAACCCAACAGGATGAAGTTTAAAAACCTCTGTCTTTTGTATACCTACTTCAATTTATTGTACTGAGAAACAACAAAGCTAGCTCTTTGTCAAAAAAAGGTCTGATCTCAGCTTTATATCCAAGCTCACCAGCTTGAATTTGAAATTGGGAGTGAGGGTTTGTTACTACTCAGTTTAGTTACCACATTGTTAGTAGTAAACCAGCTTCCTTCATTGTTGCTTTGCTAGTTGCTATCATGTTTAAGGTGGCTACTACCTGTACAAAACATAAAAAATCTGGAAACCTCTGATCTTTCCATCTCTCTTCATGTATTTTTCTTTATGTAAAAGCAAAGCTGCTTGATGCTGGAAGCATGGCTGCCATTTTTCATTTTGGGAAAAATAACAGCTTGTGCCTTTATAACCTGCCAAATGAAAACCACCAAACTTAAATTGTAGTCCAAATTTGCAGCTGGATCCAACATCACTGTAATGTCATAAGGCTGGGGAAGGAAATGTAGAGGCAGAACTATCGTTAATGACAAAGCAACCTGTATGCATGTGAAACTATTTTACTGATTTTACATATTGGGAAGGAGTATAATGATCATTTAGTCTGACCTTCTATGCTACACAAGTCTTCTGTGCTATGAACTTCACCAAGAATATGAAATACATTTCTACTGAAAAATAAAGCCTATTGTAACATGAGAACATTTGGAAACCATTAGCAGCATAAATGAAGTATCAGAGACAGCCTGTGACATCAAGAACAATGAAAGCCAGAGAGTTTAAATCAAGACAAAGAAAATACCAAGAGACAATGTAAATTCATAGTTAAAAAACCAAACTGGCAAGCATCTTAAACTGATATTATGAGGGGAAGGAAAACTGGCACAATTTCATGGAAGTTAAATAGTTGTTCTTGGAAATCAAATAAAATACATGGCATGGAAACATAAAACGATAAGAACTATTTGGCATTTGGATCCTATTCATAAAAAACATTTCTACTTTAATAAATCAGGCTGTTTTAGGAAGTGCTGACTTTGTACATCTTGGCTTTATCAACAGTATTTAAAAATGTTTAGGCAATAAACTTCACAGGAAAATCTCGAATGTTCAATTAGTTTTAAACATTTTAGGGTAGGAACTGAGATAATGAAATTATAAGGATAATGGTGGCTTAATGCTTTGTGGTTCACATGAGATTTATATGTTCCAATATAACCTCAAGCTGTACATATGGCATTAGAAAGAAAAAAAAATGAAGGAAAAAGTAAAAAGAAGAGGTTCCTAGCTGGAGAAACAAGAGTGTAGGATAGAACCTGAACACAGTGGGCACTTTCTGGCTTCTCAGGTTTTGTTGTTTTTTTGCTTTACCAGAGCTTTGTTCGGATGACGTGACTAGGAAATGCTGCACTTTCAAATGTCATCTTTGCTGTGGTCCAGTTCGCTGAAACCATGAGCAATGCTAACCGAACCAAACAACACCAAAACACACTAAGACATATTTCACAAGATTCATTTCCTCCCTATGTAAATTATGCTCAGAGGGAATACAGTGCAAACCACAACCTGGAGAAGCCTGTGAAAATATGTCTGGCCCTCTCTCAAATTGCAGCTCCTAAAAAACCAAGGGGGTTAACTTTTGCTGTGCAGACTCTGAGAACTGGGGAGGAATGAGGGTTGGGGGATGTGGAGATGGCAGGGGAGTGAGGAGCAAAGGAGAGAGAGTAGCCTCATGCTGGGTGATTTGGAACTTTGCCACTCCAAGATAGCAGCAAATGGTGGCTCTTTTCCCATCTCATTCTCTGGCTGCAATTCAGTCATGCATTCTTCCTTGTGGAGTAGGGCCCCTACTCTGAGTGCTTCTAGTATCCCCCAGAAGTGTGCCTGTCAGATTTCTTGGGAAGTCTGGAAGGAGCTAGGTAAACCACAAAGTGAAATATTTTGAGGTTTTAATTTCAAATGAGAATGTCTTGTAAAAGGCAGATACAGTTTTGGGAAAAGAAAAACAGAGGGAATGCTATCATCCCTGAAGACCTCACAGCAGGAGAACAAATTTTAGGAATCGCTAGTGTGCTACACGGTAAGCTGGCTTCCTTTTCTCTCTTAAGAGTGAGCATGGTACTGGGCTAGCTGCGTGCTTCCTGGAGACCTTGGGCTGCCTAGGCCAGAGGCTACAAGCTTTCAGAACATAGAAGGGAGCTTGCCTGCAGCATTTGCCACTGCTCATCTCTTCCTTCTTTCCAGGGCAAGGCTGCTTCTGGACAGATTGCCATAAATAACTTTGAGACATTGGGGATGGAAGATCCTTAGCATCTGCAATGTTTAAGCTGTTGACCCTTGGGTGGAAAAGGAGAGAGCAAAAAAGGGGTCAACAGAGCCCAATCAGAATGAAGAAACTCCTCATAAAGCCAGCTGACACTCCCAGAAAGAGCCATTCAAATCCCTGCTATCAGAAAATTCATAATATTCAAAGTATGAAAACCTCTGACTCACACTCCCTCTCTCCTAGAGCTTTATAGCCCAAGGGGAACCCTGGTGATCCATTTAAATCAATAGAAATTAGATCTCTTGCCAAATTGCTTGTACAGGTGTAGACTAAGAGTGCAGAAGAGGAGGAGATGATCTCATCTTTCTATATAATGTCACAGCCTGCCCATTGACAACTCCATATCTCTAAAGCCAGAGGAGATTAAAAGAAGATTGTACACATAGATATTACGCATTCTTTTGCTGTCCTTCATGGCAAATCTGACTCCTGTGAGCTCATTATGCATCATCAGATTCTGTGGAAGAAACCCTATTTTGGGTCCCTTCGAAGTCCTAAATCTATAAACATAACACCTTTCAAACTCCAAGGACTGGCCAGAGATTCATTTGTGGCAAGGAAGAATGCCCCGTGGACATGGCAAGAGGGGAGCTCTGGAAAGTGAGTATCAATTTCTTCTTTGCCACAACATTCCTGAGCAAATCACTTCCTTTCTCAAGTTTCAGTTTTCTCGTTTGTGAAATGCAGCATCTCCTACCACTGCATACCCTTCCTCTTTAGGCTGTTTGCTCTTCAAGGGAATGCCTACTATATACTACGCATTTACACAAAGGCTAGCAAAACAATACTATTCAGAGCTGTTCTACCAGCAGTGAATGCATTAAATCCCTGACTCACCTTGCTCTACTATTGACTGACTATTTAATGGCACACATGCAATGGACTCTTTAATTTCATGTGGATATGTATTCGTGTTGACTAGCTTAGAAATGTCTTTAGCTTAAATATTTTCTTGTAACGTCAGCTCATTTTGCAGGCGAATGAATACACTCCAGAGTTGCATAATTTCTTTTTTCACTGGACCAATGCTATTCAAAGAGGGTTATATTTTAAATTTGAGAACAGCTATATGAACCCATTTAGCAGCCTTTTCACTCATCCATGGAGAACACTTAAAGGAAAATATTATTCCCTGCCTGCTTCAAGTGAAGGTCTCATCAAGTCTTTCAGGAATGACAGGAAAGGGCTTTCAGAAAGACACGGACCAGTTAAAGAAAGCCCAAAGGAGAGAATCAAGAATGATAAGATGTCTAGAAACATGTGATTTACAGGGAAAGATGAAATAAATTGGGATTGCTTATTCTAAAAGAGACTTGGAAAGGACACGATAACAGTATTCCAATACAAAAAAGTTTGCTTCACAAATGAGAGAGATAACCTGTTTTCTCATGGTGGATATAACGAGAAGTAATGGACTGAAATTACTGCTTGGCAGACCTAGGTAAGATACTCTCTTGGTAAAGAGCTGTCCCTCTCTCTCTAAGTATATAAAGCACTGGAATAGATTGCCTAGGGAGACTATACAGTCTCCATTACAGGGGGTCAAAAATGGCGTAAGTATAATCCTTCTTTCCTTTGGGCTGAGGGACCCAATAGATGACCTCCCTCCCAATCCTGTGATTCTTTGTGCTCCCAAATCTATCCTCATGTGTAGTGCAGCAACTCTGCACACCGAGCAATAGAGGTAACAGAGGAACCAGCAAAATGGAAATCTTGCACTGAATGAAATCATCACTACTTGAAGTACAGGAAGTACTATTGAAGGGCTTCATTTTATTGTTTATTATTAATTTTATTTCAGGTATTCATTTTATTGGTTGCTGCACACCAGTGCTGAGGGTTGGATCCAGAAAGAAGAAATGTAATGGAGATCCTTGAATATTGTTATTTTATGTTAGACGAGCAGAGCTCTAAACTTGCAGCAAGCTTGGCAAAAGCAGGTGCTTTTACACGAACAGCCCAAATGGACTCTGTGGACTTCTGCCATTTGAGCAGCTGCCCACATCTGCCTGGAAGTCCAGGAGCACAAGCATACACATTTCTAGTCCTTTCACCTAGCAAGAGCCTTGAAAACCAATCTTGAGCTTTGAGAGATTGTCATCGATTTTTCCTTAAGATCACAGGTTATTCACAGTTCCTTCTGCAGCCCCATGCTGGATGCAAAATGCCTTTTTGCTGTATTATTACATCTTATCTTAAATAAACTGCTGAGAACATTGTCAATGCTTAACTTGTAACAGCAGCAGGAATAATAGTGTAGTCAAGTTCAGTCCTCACAGGATAACACTGAATTGATAAAATGTGAAACTACGTATTATCTGATGCATGAATAATGCTGGTAAAAGCTATTATTTTTTCATGCTCAGCAGAGTTAAAAATCAATAAAGTTTTGTAAAAGTTTGATCATTTCAAAAGTTCGCAATTTCAGAACACCATTTTTTGAGAAAAATGCCTGTTGGATATTTGACAGAGTACAAATAGCACTGGCGCACAAGAGTCACGTGCCACATTGACTTCATAATCTTTCCTTCTCTCTCTGAAAAATAGTTCCTGTGCCCAGTGGCATGGCTGCCTTGCTGAGACTATTCCTGGCTGCTCTATACACAACTGCTGAGATCCCCTGGCTGTGGCCACAGGCATGTAAGTGAGGGTTAGAACAAAAGTTCATCCTCTCTCATGAGGCAAAACCAACAAGCTAGGAGCTGGAGTTGCACAGGCACGAGGAAATCTGAAGAAGTTACACAAACTCACCCAGTGGCTCCATTCAGCAGCCTGTGCTCCACTGAAACGAACTCACAGGAACCCCGCCTGAAGAGACTCAGTGGGATACACCTCAGCCAGCAGTGAGCCACGTCCCCTCTAGCATGAGGAGGCAAAGAGCCTCACCCAAGGAGCATGCCAGCCATCAACCAGGGGCTGCTTACATCACTCCCAGCTGCAAATCAGAAACAGGAATAGAAACATGACGTAACTGAAGGTACCCATTTTCTCCCAGCTGTCTGACCAAAGCAGAAAATCAATAAATTAGCAGGAGGAAAGCTGGAGAGAAGGGCCAAATTCAGCCCTGGCATATTCGGATATAATTCTACTCACTGTAGAGGCAAGGGTGCCTTCTTTTACCTTAAGATTTGTCCCAGAGATACATAATGACCGAAATAAAAGAATTACATGCTGCTGCAATGAAATAAAATACATTTGTGGAAGCAATTTTTTTTAATTTTTCTTTTGTCTCTTGTGAAGAGATCCGTATATATATATATATTAGAAGGATATTCAAGAAGTCAACATCAGAAGAGACTCCAGGTGAGGAAGTCTGTATTCCTCCTACACTATTAAATGCAATTTGCTACATGTATCAAAAAGGCTCTGTCAGGAGAGCCAAATTCTTAAGATAAACATGGAGAAGATTAAGTTTCTAGCAGTAGTTGATGGTGTGTCATTAATTAGACAGGATCTAATGTGGCTTGAGGAACAACTACAGCATGAAAAGTAAAGCTAATGACAGTATGAGGCTCACAAAAGGGATGAACAGCAGAGCCATGTATATGCTGTCCCCAGATTTCTGAATTCTCACATTGTTCTGATTTTGAAAGGTGTCATATGGCAGCACAGCAGGCTAATGATGTAGCATGTTCAGAGGAATTAGTTTAAGGGGCTTTTTTTTCCCCCAACCCAGTGAAAAATACTAGAAATAGTGAATTTTTGGAACTTAATGGGATCATACTGTTCTTTCCTCACATTGTCAACTTCACTTAATTTCCTCCTTCCCATTAACGTGTCTAATGCATATGTCAGGCGGAAGCCTGACACGCTAGTGGCAAACAGACTGTTGTACAAAGGCGGCAAAGTGTTAAAACAATTGAGCAAGTGAGTACTAAAGTTTGCTGCTCTGGCCATATGGTACTGTGTTTAATTTCCCGTAGTAAAAGAACGTGGCTGTCATAGAAAAAGATGATGAATAAATTTACTTGGGGCAACTTATTATAATGAAGAATGACTTCTCAGAGGAAGCAAACAGAGGAATTCAGAGTTTGATGAGAAGCATATGGGAAGCATTAAGATATAAGCAAGGGTAGCAAGGCTGTGTGCTTTAAAAATGAAAGACATTTAATCGATGGTTGTTGCGGGTGTTGACATATGGAAGTGAGAAATGGGTTTTGATTTGGAAGACAGGAAGAAGGTTAATAGCAGTAAAGGTGGTTGTGGAGTGATTGATACTTGGAATAACTAAGGCAGAAAGGCAGAGAGCACATCATGCAGTCAGGCAACGTACTCAGGAGAACAATGTAATCCAGAAAATAAAGAACATCAAATGACTGGGCAGATTGCTTGGCTGTAAGGAGAACTGACAGGCCAAAACAGCAGTGATCAACTAGTAGTCCATGGACAGCAGGGGAGATTGAGACAGGCAAGAGTGGCAGAGCTGGCTGTTCAAAGGGCAAAGTGGAGGAGATTGGCTGTTTTTCAGGATCAGTCTGGTGCAGAACTCCTGTACAGTGAATGATGGAAAGAAATGGGGTGGGAAAGAAACAGCAAGAGTGACGTATAAGGAGTATCGAGTGTTGCTGCTGTCTCTGTGTGTGTATTTTCCCAGCATGTATGCAAGGCAAATGAAGGGGGGCGAATGAAGTTGCATAGCTCTTTCCTTGTAGCAGCTCCTGCTTTACGTGGGCACTTTCTTTCTCAAAATCTGAAGGGCACACTCAGCCCTGATAGTTACCTCTTCCCTTTCTGCTGCAGTTCTCCCACAGTTCACAGGTATTGCACAGGAGAAAATGACAAGTGTTCCCAAACCTCTGCAGTATGGAGTGACGAGGGGGAAAAGCAGCCTGATCCTGTCTTCCCCAGCCCATGCTCCTCAAGCAGTCCTGCCAGCCACCTGAGTGCAAGGCCCACAGTGGCCTTAAACTTCCCAGTGGGCTGTCCACTCACATCAGTGCTAGGGTATATGTGGGTAAAGTGAGGCTGAAGGCTCCCTGCTCACTGACTTCCTCACATGGTCAAAAACTCTCACCTCGTCCCTTTCTGAAGCCTGGGCTAGTAAGGTACAGCAGCAGCTTCTAAGTACTGTTTTTAAACTCCATGAGGTCAGACAAGCCCTGATATCAGAGGCCTCACAGAGAGCAGCCCTTGCAAGCTGCAGCACCTGCAAGAGCTTAACGATTGGCTTTGGCATGCCTCCCTCACCAGCACAGACCCCCAATTGCCCAGGGTGTGCAGAACTGCACAAGGGCTGAGCTGAAGTCATATTTTTCCCCCTGTGGCGGATTTATATTAAATCCAGCTTCCCAGAGGTGAAAGGTGAGCTCATGAGCTGCCATATGATTTAGCATTTAATACCAGCTTATTCTGCCTATTTCTGTTCCTTTCTCAAGATGACAGTCATAACTCTAGCACACAGAATTCATTCTTTCTTGTTAAGTGCTGACATTGCATCTAGATAATAAACAATATGTAATATGAATGCGTAGCTAACCAACTGCACACTCTAGGTACTTTTCATTTTTCAAGTAGAGAAATCTGCTAGCCTGACCTTTATGGTATGCAAGGTTAAAGAATGTGTTTTGGAACGACGAGCTATTGACATGAAATTAAAAGAAAATGCAATAGGGGTTTATTTTTCAAGGCAATGGTCTGCTTCTTACTAATTGGGCTTTGATAATGCATTTGATATGATACAATATAGAAAGATACGGGTCTAACTGTAGAAATTGGACAGCGTTAAAATTTTAAGAGAACTTTTAAGAACTTCTTAAAGGGAATGAGACAATTGTATTTGTGCAGAAGACATTTCTGGTGGGAGGCTGCATAGTGTCAGCCCTCAACAGCTGGTATCGAAACCAATCTCCTTGTGTATCTTCTGTATTTTGATGATCTTGGCATGAGGAGCTGGTGTATGCAGAAGTGATTAAGAAATGCACAAAGTTGAAAGGCATTGTTAGCGAAAAGACTGTCACTATATCAAGTGGGAAGAACTCGAAAACCAGAAATGAAATAAAGTTAAGTAGTGTGAAGTCAAGCACTTTAGAGACCAGTAACAGAAGTCCTACTGTAAGCTTTGGCTTATTAGTTCGAAGTGACCAAAAAGGAGAAAAAAACTAGGTATTATTTGATCACTGAATGATTATGAGCCAGCAATGTAATATGGCCATTAAAAAGGCAAGTAAAATCCTAAGAAATGCTGGGTGAAAGGTTTCCAAGGAAAATAAGGAAGCATTGATGTCATCAGACAAGGCTTGAGACTTGATTTGGAATACTGGCCAAATCTATTTAAGGCAGAGTTTCAGACTGGAACAGGTCCAGAGTAGCGGGTGGAGCAGATTGCTGTGTATCAAGACATTGTTATAGGCATATCATAGAATCATAGAATCTTTTAAGTTGGAAAAGACCTTTAAGATCATCGAGTCCAACTGTTAACCTAGCATTGCCAAGTCCGCCTCTAAACCATGTCCCTAAGTACTGCCTGTACATGTCTTTCAAATCCCTCCAGGGATGATGCCTCAACCACTTCCCTGGGCAGCCTATTCCAGTGCTTGACAACCCTTTCAGTGAAGAAACGTTTCCCAGTATCCAATCTAAACCTTGCCTGACACAACTTGAGGCAATTTCCTCTTGTCCTGTTGCTTGTTACTTGGGAGAAGAGACTGATACCCACCTCACTATGACCTCCTTTCAGGTAGTTGTAGAGAGCGATAAGGTGTCTTGTCCCTCAGTCTCCTTTTCTGTAGGTTAAACTGTTTACATTGAAGAATAAGGTTGGCACAAGAAAAGAAGGTCTAAATCAACCAAGAATAGAGTCTGAATGGAAATTAGCCTTCCAGAATATGAGGATTCCTATTTAGTTTCAAGTGGGATCTGATGTGATTATGAGTCTGTGTATAATGTGGTTAGCCAGTGAGTCAGTTATGGTCTTTATTACATACTCATACACTTTGGACATGAACATATGGTAGGCATGCTAAGAAGAAAAAGATATTGGCTGTGGTGCTGTTTCACAAAGGCATGCTTCATACCAACCTGTCACTCCTGAGACCACAGACTTTTTAATATGTGGTACATGCTCCCAGCCTCCAAGCAGTGAGGAACTATGGCCAGTGCATGCAGCACTATGGTGAGTCTCCATTTGCCTGGCATTACAGGAGGCAGAAGATAAAAACAAACAGCTCTGGAGTGGACCAGACTGACACTAGGCCAAGGAGAATTCTAGAATAAGGGAATGGGAAAGATGAATTATCTGGATTCACTAAGTTCTGTCGCCACAGGGCTGAGCAAATTAAAATCTTACTCTCTGCTTCCTGAACTAGAGGAAAGAAGCAGAGTTTTGCATTGGGTCAGTGGGGCCTGGAGGGTCCTAGAGATCAGAGAAAGTCTTTTGTACACATGTGGCAGTGCCACAGTCAGCCCCTTCCCCTATCTCCTCAGCCCAGATCCAGGAGAGGGTAAGGTGAATACAAGATTTAGCTACAGGTGGAGTGAACTAAGGAGTTATGATCTGCTGTTTCTTCAACAGCAGTGGTGTCATATAGTTGGGCTTTGAAGGCTCACTTTCCTGACAAAACCTTTAGACTTGCAAATAGAAGACTTCTGTGGGTGCAAGGGCAACTCACATCCCCCTCCTCCAAACCATCAATCCATCTCAGCCTGGAATTTAATTAAATATTTAATGAACATAGCAGACAAAGATGAAATATCATGTTTAATTTTGAAATCATACTTTTACTTATTAGACCTTTAAAATACCAATTTGGTTTAAAAAGATAATATTATTTTAATTTTCTCATAAAGGCCACAGAACTTAATTAATGAGAAAAAATCTAATTTTAAAGAGTTGGAGAAAGGTAGTTACAGTAAGAATCGAAAAAATTGCACAAAACACATTTTCTCTTCAGCACGCTGAGGTACTAGGAAACTAACTCTGAACCAGCTTGCCTCTTAACCAGATCAAGATAAGCCAGACAGCTTCAGTAAGATGTCTGCTTTATCAATGGGTATTGTTTTTCCATTATTCACCAAGAAATTGCTGGGAGAAGAGAGAATGCTTTTCTTTCAGCAAGCACCATAAAACTTGAATATCAAAAAATGTTAATAAGGGAGGTGCTGTAACAAGAGGTGAAAAAGGGGGCTAAATCATCTATTGCTATAAATTGGCACAGCTCCCTTAAAATGAATTGTGCAGCTCTGACAAGTAAAACCAAACTGAGCTGAATGGAGCAATGAGCTATTATCATAGCTAAGGACCTGGCCGAAAATCTTACAAAACAGTCGTGTTTGTGAAAAAGAAGCCAGGAATAAAGTGAGAGGAGGTTAGGAAGAAAATGAAATAGCCCAACTCCTTGAGCATTTACTCATGTCTAAGGAGAGGGCATTCATCTGGGTCAGCCGAGGTTTTGAGGGATAGTCTTCAACTCCCAGAAATAGAGCTAGAGAAATGTGCATATTTTTAA
This sequence comes from Psophia crepitans, assembly GCA_013399095.1. Taxonomy (NCBI): domain Eukaryota; kingdom Metazoa; phylum Chordata; class Aves; order Gruiformes; family Psophiidae; genus Psophia; species Psophia crepitans. The sequence goes on from VWZZ01008519.1 coordinate 387,237, forward strand.
CCTAAGTCATCCCTGAAAAAAGCATAGCTGAAGTTCACCAAAGGTTTAGGAAATTAAACTGGTTGTGCAAATCCAAAAACTAGCTCAGGAATTCACAAGCACAAGCACTCCAGCCACTTTGGAGTCATCATCTAAGTAAATCTAAGAGAATCACAGAGTTCCAGTGAAATTAATTAGCGAGTGCTCCTTTATCTGCATAGATCCCAGGTAATTTTTCCACCTCTTCCAGTGTCCTTTTTTGCCCTGACACCTCAGCCCTCCTGATAATTATATAACAAGTACACTTCAGGATGAAGTGATTATAGACTGGGAGCTGCAATCACACTCCACATAAATCATATTTTCACCTATGTATGTGCTATAGACCTGTGACCTAGTTGCAGCACTGTCACACATACTGTGTAAGAACAAAACCTCAGTCAGTACTTCTTAAGCCAGCCAGCCAGGCTGCTTTTTACAAAAAAAGCAACATACCTGCTTAAATGTCTACTTGAGGCACGTAATTATATGAATATAGGGAGGCCGTGTGTATGGGTGCACAGTTGTGTACTTAGTGTTCAAGTAGGAAAGCCAGAAAAGCACAGCGTGTATACACACAAGTGGTCGCCTTGTAGGATAATAGCACTTGGAGTCTACAATCTGGAGCGTCTAGATAAATGAGCACAATTACTTTGTAAAACTGAAAGGGATTCCCTCTATCCATGTTGAAATTTGCCTTCAAGAATGCTGAGGCTAGAGACACCTGGTTTAATACCTGTGGGAGTGAATGGTAATAGGCTATAGATTCTACTCTTTTATCTTTATAGAATCATTCTGTCAGACTTGAAAAAGCCAAGAGTACGTAATAAGAATATATATGTAATATATTTTTTAGCACAAAGAACGAGATTTTATCCTTTGAAGTATATAGTTTCTTGGGAGGTGAGTGGTCAGGAATTCCTTGCACTTTACAGAGGGCATCAAGCATAGGTTTACTTCCACAACTACTGAAACTCAGTAATTTCTCATTCCTTCCCAGACTTACTCCTTTCCTTACTGTTAGAGCAACTGTGTACTTAATTTTCCATCAGTCAGATACCTGCTTCAGAAGAGACTGAGATCATCTCCTGTCCAGAGAGACTGTCAATAATAGTAAACACCTAATTATGAGCCATCACAGCATAGGCAGCAGCAGAGTCTGGAAGCATTCAAACTCATGGGGAACAGCGTTGAATGCAAAATGAGTCTTGTAACGTTAACTCTTCAACATGAAGACTGGATATCTGGAAAGCGACAGCTGTACATGTCTAAGAGGGTGCCTACCAGCCAGTACAGAAAGGTTGAAGAGAAGTACGATTCCCAATACCTTGTTCAGACTTGCATAAGGAGACAGTGGAGTACATGGCTAATTGCAGAAGACTGTGGGCCAGCATGAGGAAGAGCCAGCTTGGAAGAGTGCATGTGGGGGAGGCCTCAAGGAAAAAGGACTGTAACCTCACTGCTCTGCAAAATCCTGGGAAACATTAATATTGCAGCATCAATTATAAGTCACAGGAAATTATTATAGTATTGGTTAAGTACATGTGAGGTCAAATTTGAGATGTTGTATGCCTTTCTGGTCACCTTATAAAAGAAGGATATTATGGAAAAGTACCAGAGGGCAACAGAGATCCCTCAGACACACAGCAGTTTTTAGAAAGGTTAGGTAAACTGAATCTGCATTCTTTACAAAAAAGGAGATTATAAGACTTATTAAAGTACTGCAGGCAACTTCTGAGAGAAGAAGAAAAAGCTGCTGTAGCCTACTTAAGCTAGGGTGCATGAATGTCATCAACAAAGAACAGACAAACTAAAAGGACTGAGGAGGCACTTCAAGGAATAAATTAGCTGTGAGAGAAATGGAGAGATGCTAAATAAAAAGTTGAAACAATGTGCGAGCAAAGGAATTATTTAGAGAGGGGGAAAAGTACGATCTGACAGGATAAGATAACCTTGGGCAGCTCTTTTCAAATAAGGAATAAAATATTAATCCAGCTGGGTTTCTGTAAGTGGTACACTGGAGGTAAAGCATGCTTGGCTGCATAATGTGTGATTGTAGGAGTCAATGACATGAGTAGTATTAAATGCTACACAATGATCAGTTGACCAAAAGATGTATCTCTCTCTAGATCATGAAAATGGGATTATACCATCAGCACAAAAAAATGTGAGAGGGCTGGGAAATGCCACAAATTTCCTGTTTTCTGAGTTTCCTATAAATTAGATGGTCTCACAGGACTAGAAGGGATAACAGTTCTCCAAAATCCATGAATATTACAGACTGCAGGAGGAAATCCCCCTGGATATCAGAGCATGTCAGAAGGTCTGAAACCTTGTTTTTTGGGACTGCCTGCTCTCATGCTGTGCTTCCAGGAACACCCTTGTGGTAGGACAGGTTTTTTCAAGAGTCACGTTCCTCTCATCTTCCTGCAGATGGAGGCACTATGGAGTGACAGTTCTCACAGGATGTGTCAGAAGGAAAATCCTTTCCAGCTTGATGCGAGCTGATGTTTTTAGGGATACTTTCTCCTATTCTTTTGTTTCCTAGCCTAACCACGTCTCACCAGTACCATACGTGAAAGCCTGTGTGAGGTTACAGCCACAGATAAAGTCAAAACTGAGTTTCTCCAAACAAGATACCCGCCATACCCTCCTAGATGGAGCTGTGAGGAAGGGTCAGTGCAGCCATGGGGTGGCGATGGCACCTGAGTCAGGCACCTTTAGGTCTGCTTAGAGTCCTTCTTATTTGCTTCTCTAGATATGGGACAGCCAAGGAGGGGTCCTGTGCATGGCCTCTGCCCTGCCATGGGGGTGCTCTCTGCTGACTCCCAGAGACATCAGTGCCTGCTGAGGGGAGTGCAGAGCTACCAGGGACTGCTTTACTTTGTGTCCAGCCACCAGCTGAGCAGGGAGCAGCACCATGCCCCATCCTGCCTCGCAGGCGAAGGAGCTCTCTTCCCTTGTCTCTCAATTCACAGCAGGTCTTGTGCGCCTCTCAGCCACATCATAAGCAGCTCTTAAGACAAGAAAAAATGGCCATCCCTCTCTGAGACTCCTTTTTCTGATAACAATAGCCTTTGTGCTTATCCAAGGTACAGGAAGACATTCTGAGCTATGGGCAGGCTTTTGTAATGCAAGACCCATACAGCGAAGGACTCTACTAAATTCATGACATAGTAATGGGAAAGCAAAGGCAGCAGAAACACGCTCTCCAACCGCAGTGTTGGAGCATGTGATAATCAATCTAGGAGTGACTGAACTTCTCCTATTGCTCCCCTAGGTCTTATATACCTGGACATGTGCAAATACACTGTGTGTTTTTCCAGCCTCTAACAATGATGCTATGAAATCCCCCGTGCCTAGGAAAGGCCAAAGATAGTGCAAGCACCTACAGAAAGGGCAAAGTAAGGAGGAATACTTATTTACATCATTGTGGCTAAAGAGCCTCAAGAGAGCAATCTCAGTGGCTCAATTTGTGATACTGAAACAAGTAGGCACCAACAAATGGCAGGAGCTGCTGAGCTGCTTGGGCAGTGTTCATTTTTTATGCAGATCTTGAAAATTGTTACTACTTTAGGAAAAACATAACTAAATAAAATGGCTGGGAGGCAAACAGATTTGAGTTTAAACAACATGAATTTAAAATACGAATAACCATCTTGGTAGATTAATCAATCCAAATGTTGGGGTTGTTTGGGGATTTTTTTTCTCTTCTGCAGCTGTATCTTGCTAAGTAACACATTTCTATTTCAAGGCTGTTGATGCTGGAGCAGCTGCAATACTCTCTGGGAATTTTTAAAAATCATGATGAAATTAAAGGCAGAGACATAAAAAAAATCCTTCACAGCTACCCTGGCTGATGGCATCATAACAGTAACAGCCATTTTCAGTGCATCATATTCTTGGCAAATGCTACTTTTAGTCAGTGCAAGTCATAACACTGCATGTGTCTTAATGCATTTTTCTCTTTGCCACCTAAAAATAATTATCAAATATTAAGAAATTGAGCTTTATGGCCTCCCTTCAAGAAAGTACTTTATCTCTTTTTTTCTCTTTTTTTTAAAAGAAAAGACATGGAGTAACTGCCTCACCAAACTGTCAGTTACAGCAGGGTTTATTTTTACAAAGAGGTCTGGGTTTCTAAACTGTGTGCACCTAATTGCATAGAAACAAGAGATGTGATTGCAAGCACAAATTAGGTATTTGCATATACCATGATGAAACCGGCCAGTTGTGTTTGCAGGGGCCAAGAGTGTGATTCTGAGCTCATAACACTTCTCTCAAATACAATTTTGGAAAAAAAAAACCCAAACAAAAAAAAAAACCCAGATGCTGAATGATCTGCCCATATGTTACTATGAAGCACGAGTAAGGCTAGGAATGGAGCACATGCCACTGCCCTGTGTCTTCTGTATCAGAAAAATAAACCATCTTTTTATAGAAGTTCTATTCAACTGCAGAGCTGTAGGATTGATTGCTTTCAATGGCTGTTTGAGACAAAGAGCTAGGAATCCAGACTTTCACCTCACAGCAATGATGTTCAGAGAAAAGAGATGAAAGAACAAGCAACTCTGCTCTCCACAGCAAAAGCACTGCCTCCAAACCACTTTTCTTCTAGTGTGTCAAAAGCTTCAACAGTCTCCATGTGTAAAACCCAAAGCTCTTCCCTCCTTAATGTCTACCTTACACGTGGAAATAGAACCACCACCACTGGGAGGCACAGTATGCCTAAGACCCGTTTAGGGCTGAACTTGTAGTCACCTACCTCAGTAGGTACAAGCCAAGCACGGGTCTCCCTTAGTTTTTAAGTCGAGACACTTGAAAATGCAGGCTTGTTGCCTGCGCAGTAGAAGCCCCAAAACTACAACGCACCACAGTAAGAGTGCGAGAGAAGTCAAAATTACTCCATCAACCTAGAGAAACTGGACCTGTCAGGCAAAAAGGTGCTGTGAGCCTGGGGAGGACTCTACAGATTAGAAACAAGTTAAAAAAATAACAATTAGTCCTTTACCCCTCCCTTCAGAAAGCTTCCCTTTAAGCTGTGGGAAAATATAATTTCTCTCTCTAAACCTAGCAAAGAGCACAATCACAAGAGCAATCCACATGGGCCAGGTACTCACAAGGATTTCACAGTACGCCTCCAACATCCATAGGAGTTGCTGTCAGGTTGTGTGAGCCACATCCTGCTGGTTTGGTCCTCAGTAAATGCAGAACATGAAGCCTTGACTGGGACAAACACTGGCAGAGTGATCCTGATCCAAGGCCTGCCTTTATCTTACTATATGGCACTGGAAAATATACCTGGCAGGATCAGGACGGATGTCTCTCCCTCTCAATCTGCTGGGGGTTACAGAGAGGAGGGGGTTACAGAAAGCAGGCTCTTTGTTCACTACAAGAAGGCAGAAGCTGAAGAGTGAGGGACTTGCTGAAGACAGGAAGAAGATGGTTCCTGTTCTCACAAGGTATCATAGGACTGAAGGGGAAGAGAATTGGTGATATGATTTAGGTGAACAGAAGATGCTAGTATCTCCCTCCCCGCCAGGTGGAATCTAGTGTATGTGTCTTGGGCAGGGGCGAGAGAGGTAGAAAACCATCTCCAGGCTTTGTGCTATTCTGCCAGGATTTCGACAAGTGTATGTTCTCCTATGCAAAGCAGTCAAGTTGTTTTTTTGGCTTGATCCTGTAAAAGGCTGAGTCACTCCAGGGCAGCCTCCTCATCATGAGGGCACTGCCCCACCCAGTTTCAAGGATCTTTTTCATTTCTATTGCTTTTTGTGTTTCTTTTTTTCTTTCTTTGGCAGAACGAGTTACAGTTATTTCCTCATGAATGGTTTCCAGCTTTTTGCTTTCTAAGGCTGATCACAAAGGAGAGAGCGTGCTGACAAAACCCAGTCCTATCAAAGCACGACAAAGTTCTTGCTGTCTGCCTTCATCACAGATCTAAGCAGTGTCAGGCACTTAAGATTTAAAAAAGTGGCAAAGCTAAAAATAGATAGAACAAACGTGCTTGTTGTTTTGACTTTTAAGAATTATTTATTAGAGAAAAAATCTGTTTTGTCTTTAATATATGCAGAAGAAAGGGAGAGGGGCTCCTAGGAGACTTGGATGCATTCAGCTCTTGCCTTGCAAGTGCAACGCTTTTGAGACATGAACCGGGCCTGTGAAGGCACATTTATCTGCAACCCGTCTCTGACCCAGAAGGTTCCTGTGGCTGGATCCAAATGGGTCAATTCCTGCCTCTGCAGAGTTGCACTGATTTCAGTGCCTGAGCAGATCGTGCTGCAGGATTCAAATGCTTGTGGATGTCTAAGACCAGACAGAAGCAGCGTCCATGGACCCTCATCTATCTCTGGAGTAAAAGCTCATTCCCATGTCCAGGAGTGCTCAGCAGGACAAGGTGCCAGCCTGCTCTCCTATCCACAGCACACTACTGGTGAAATCCCCTGCAGAGAAGAGGAACCATGCACAGACTGACTGGACTGGTACCAACTGATCCTCCACAGCCCTGGAGAACTGGGCTTGCAGCTCACAACCCACGTTGTATCACTGTGTTCTGCTAAAAGCAAGACTGCTTTCAGGACTGCCTGTGCCAAGGATAAAAACAGCAGGTCATTCAAAACTGGTTTCAGCTTTCTGATTCACACTCTTTATACCACCCAGTCCTTCCATTTGCTATCATCTTCTGTACTTGTCTCCCTCTCTCAACACTGTTCTTGTTCTTTAGTGTCCATCTTCCGCATTCATCCCCCTACCAATCCACTTCAGACACTGACTTGGAAGCACCAAGCAGTACAGAGTAAACACAGGGCCTGTAGCACTCACTGACTGCTGGAACACACAGGCTGTCTATGAGCTTGCAGCGGCCGGTTTGTGAGGGGGCAGACAAATGCTCAGTTCTCAACAGACACTGAAGAAATGAACTAAAGAAACACTAAGCACTTCCTGCCTCTGATATTTCTCAGGTCTGGATAACAGCATCACTGGTGGGATTATATCATGGTTTCTACTTCACGCTTTGCCCAATTACACTATGCAGTTCATTGCCACTCCTTATTGGTGGAAGCCAAATGTAGAGATGGCTTTTTTTAACACACTGATTTATAACCTGACAAGGTCCCTAACTTATTAACTGCTGAAAAGGTATACAGAAGGAAGGAGTACTCTGCACTCTCCCCTTTCCCTATACTTCTTCCCTGAACATCTGCTAGTGGACCGTGTCAGAAACAGGCTGCAGAGCAAGAGGGATCGTTGATCTAATCCAGTAAGGCCATTACCATGTACTAAAGGACTGAAAACTCCTGCGGTTCCCTTATTCACTCTTGACCCCAGTGCATATCCCTAAGTGCTGCCTGGTCTCTGCTACCCAGTTAATGACCTCATCCTTTGCTTATTACTGGAGGACTACTCTTTCTTTGCTTAATCATGCTCCGTATTAATATCAAACAGCCTTTGGCTTTCTCAAGCAGATTACTGTTTCTGTGAAATTATCCCCTCACTTTCCCTTCAGATAATGGATAAATGATGACCATCAGTCCAATGGGAATGAAATAGAAGCCTTTTAAATAAAGCTTGGGGGGGGGGGGGGGAAGAAAAAAAGAAAAAAAAAAAAAGAAACCCTACCAGTGAGTTAGCATTTGATCAAGAGTCTTAAAGGCTGAAACCTATATTTTGGGCTTCTACAAAGTTGGGTGAGAAATTTGTGAACATTTTTTTTTGTTGTTCACTTAAAATAGCTTCAAAAATGGAGCTGAATTTTCTTGAACAATAAAGAAGAATGAAATAGAGATTTTTAACCTTTTTTTATTTCCAAGGTGTAGGGAAGATCTCTTTTTTTAAAAGCAATTAAAGTCGTATTTTACAAAGAACTTACCAGTGTAGACTAGCTCAAATACGATCTCTTTGTGATTACAAAGTTCATTTTACTCAAAAGATCTCTAAACAGTTTATTATCCAGAATACAGACAGCCAGGTGTTATCATGTGTCACTGTCAGATAAACTCAGGTCAAATTAGGCTTTCAGTCCTCTTGATTACTTGAATGAGTCAGGCAGCAGTGTCATTGAACCTGCTCAGGTAAGAGCTGCTCAGAAGTAGTCCGAGTCAGGAGTCCTAATTCCTACTCTATTACTCTAACACTTCACCTCCTCCAGTAAACCTGCAGACATTTCTTTTGCTACCAAGGCATCTCACATGAGCTGGGGGAATGCAGTTGCTGAAGAGAGATTTTTTTTTCCACTGACAAGTTGTCTAGCAACTTTAATAAATAGAATTTGAAAGTTTTTTAATATTCTCCCCTACAGCTGTGTGAATGGCACTGAGCAAGCTGTTATCTGCTGGATTTGCAAGAACATGAGCTAATTTCTGAGCTCCTAAAATATCATCTGATTTCTTTCCCTGATCAAAAGACAACTGTCTCCAGCAAAATTTCAGCTGAATTCTTTTGGCAGTTTTCAGAAAAAAAAAACACAGTCCCAACACACTTGGGGGTGGGGGAGAATGGGGCTTTGGCTTTCAAAGAACAATGCTTCCACAAAACAATTTTCCTATGAAGGGAGTCAGCATTGATGCTGGGGACCACCCAGCGGGAAAGAAGCTCAGCAGAAAAGGATCTAGGGGTCCTGGTGGACACCAGGTTGACCATGAGCCACCAATGTGCCCTTGTAGCAAAGGCTAACGGCATTCCGGACTGCATTAAGTAAAGTATTGCCAGCAGATCAAGAGAGGTGAACCTTCCTCTCTACTCAGCACTGTTGAGGCACACCTGAAGTAATGTGTCCAGTCCTGGGCTCCCCAGCCCAAGAGAGACACGGCCATATGGAAGAGCGTACAATGAATCACCACAAAGTCAATGAAGAGACTGGAGCGTCTCTCCTCTGAGGAAAGGCTGAGAGCTGGGACTGTTCAGCCTGGAGAAGAGAAGGCTCAAGGGGAATCTTATCAATGTGTGTATGTACCTGAGGGGAGGGTGCAAAGAGGTTGGAGCCAGGCTCTTTTCAGTGGTACCCAGTGACAGGACCAGAGGCAATGGGCACAAACTGAGGCACAAAAGTTTTCCTCTGAACATGAGGAAACAATTTTTCACACCGAGTGTGAGCATTGGCACAAGTTACCCAGTGAGTTTGTGGAATCTTCATCCTTGGAGATACTCAGAAGCTGTCTGGACACATCCTGGTTCTGGGCAACTGACTCTAGGTGGCCTGACTGAGCATGGAGGTTGGACCAGATGACCTCCAGAGGTCCTTTTCAACCTCAATCACTCTGTGATTGTCTGATTTTCTGAAAACACTGACTACATCAGTAGTGGTAACAGAAAGTTTGGGGTTGGGGTTTCTTTCAGTTACCTCAAGTGACAGGCCAGGAGCAGCCTGGAGTTTTAGACACGGTGTTTCTTTTCTAGCCATATAACCAATACTTTGCAGTGCCAGGTTTGGAAATGAAACGACTTTTTCCTTGCTGTGTAAGGATATGTTGACTCACACAAGGACCAGATAAAAGATCTATAAAACTGATTCCAGTAGGTCAGAACCAATTTTCATGATTATTCCTTCTTCAATGTATGTGCTATAAATCTATGAATCCCCTGAGTGGAAGACTGTTTTAAGAGAGAAGGACTCTGGTTTGGGCATGGACCAGAAAGCCAGCAACACTCGGAGATCCCAAGCCTATTTCTAATGGTGACTTTTCATGTAACAGAGTTCCAGATTTTACTTTCTGGGGTATATCACTTACCCACCGCACTGCATGAGCATTTTCTGCTGTGCTCATGGAGGCTTGAATCTGATCTCTAGGAAATCGATGGGCCATTTGCCACTGACTTTGACAGAACTACAAATAGATCCAAGTTAACTCCTATTCTGTGTTCTTCTAGTTCACAGCTGTGCTGCTTTCTGTGCTCCATGAATACATCAAAAGATACAGGAATGTTTGTGGGTGCACTAAGTTGTTTCCACAGCATAAAAAGCTTTTCCCACTAGACCTCCTGTTATTTAAATAACTCAGAAATTCAAGTCAGAAACCTCTTTGATATGGTTTGTGTCTGTAAACCCTCTGAAACCTTTCACAGAGAAATCTCATACTATTTCTTTTTTTACAGAGGTTCCACAACAGAAAATAATTACAAGGAACTAGTTACAGTCCCTCGGAGTTGGTCTCAAAAACCAAGTTGTTGTGTTTGAAAAGTGAAAGTTCACTGAAGTAGCAACAATACAGATTGCATGTGTCTCGAGTCTTCACAGGAATTTATTTTGATTTCTGAGACATCTTTGCTTACAGTTTTGTACAAAATTAGCCAGTCACTGATTGAGTTTTAAACTCTGTCCCCAGATACAGACACCAATAGGCAGCTCCTGGGGCTTCTGTGTTGTCTGGGAGTCAGTGGAAGCTGCTGGCACTGAACAGACAGCAGAATTTTGGCCTCTGGCCAGCGCACAACTGTGAAAGGCTCAAACCACTGTACAAACAAACAGGATCCAGTCCCATCCAAGAGCACCTTAAAAAGCGCATTATCATACAAATATCCCAACATAGCTTGTATAAAAAGCAAACAAACAGTGGAGAAAAACCCAGCTGTGAAATATAGCTGTGGTCTTGATTGACTGTCTCTCTAGCCCCACCTCCACAACTTTAAACACAGCAACAGTAACGTTAAGGCCAACACAAGCAAGTTGAGTAAAGAAGCAAGCACAGGTGAGACTTGGTGGTTTAGGGTATGACTAAAAATCCCATGAGAAATGCAGCTTTTGAGGAAAGTCTGTCCATTGTGTTGAAAGGCCCAAGGTGCTGGGATCATTTAGATCAACTGTTCACAAATATCTAAATTTTTGTGTGAACTTTCATATGATTCATACCACCAGAGGCTCACCCAGAGCTGAATGAAGCATTGCATTACCAGCATTTCAGCCAAGTAGAAGGATGTGTGGTGGCCAAGACACTGTTTCACAGGACTGCCCTCACCCACATCACAACCCACATATAAACAAGGCCAACAGAGGAGGTGCAGAATAGAAGACAGATTTTCTTGCGTGTGTCTTGTGATGGAGATCAGGGGTGGGAGATTCCGAAATTTCATAATTTTTCACTCTTCCTCCTCTAAAAGACTGCCATAGTATGAAGGACAATCAGTGGAAGCTGGGTATCTAATTCCCTTATTCTATAACAAAATAACCTGAACAGCTTTTTGCAAACAATCACAAAAATATAGAGCAATGCCCTTTATATTTGCCACATACATTGAAGCATGTTCTACAGGTAGACACACAGAGCAATTACCATTTTCTAATATAACTGAGGCACAGAGATAGGCAGAGACTTTTCTAAATAGGTGCACTGTTCCTCTGAATTAAATGTGAGCTCTAAATTCTTGTTTAGATTGGCCTAATTTTTAAATACATAAGGGTTTTTCCTATGACTTCAGTGAAAAAGCTTGTGGTGTTCAGTCTGGAAATTTAGGCCCTAAATATTCAGGCACTTACTATTCTGGGACTTCTAAAGGACTTAAGCACCTAACTATTTTTGAGGAACTTGAATTGGCACCTTAATTTCAGGCATCATACAGACAATCTAAAGAACACTCGGGTAGCAACTCCTTTATCTTCCAAATACTGTTGAAAAGCAAAGATCAACGAAATTACAAACTTGAATCAGCACTTCTTTCTATGGTCTACATGTAATGTGACTAAAACTTGCAACTCACATCAAGACTGTATTCAGGTCTGGCAGAGTAAATGTGGATGTTTAGCTCCTGCACTTGTGTGTGCCAACTGCAAAAATGTATTGGCAAGTGAGCAGTGTAACCCTGCACAGTTATTTGCAGCACTCTGTCATCTAACTTACAGGCACACTTGTGTCTGTCTGGATGAGTCAGGCACCTACCTGCACTGCATGTGAGTACCACAAACCCTTCAATCGCACCCTATCAGATCTACATTAGGGCCCAGAAGAGGCAGAGGCTCTGGAAAGGCTGTGTAGTGCTGTGCATGGGACACCAAATTGACTCTCCAGAGATCTTGGTTCATTTCTTAAAATGTTATTCATGTGCTATGTGACCTTTGGAGTGTCCCTGCGCTCCTCCGCACTTCTACTTCCCCTCTCAGGCCTGCTTTTTCTCACTGCAAATTCTTTAGAGCAAAAATTTCTTTTCTTTTTTTTTTAATCCTTCAGTGTCATGCAGGGGTAATGAAATAAAAAAAAAATAGCAACAGACAAAACCAAAATAATATAAATTCTTTTTTAGTTCATGGATGTTATAATTTTGTCCACAAAGACGAGATGTAGCAGCACTATAGTCTTGAGATTGTCTCTTTAAGGTATGCCAGGAAAATGTAAGTCAGGTCTTTGGCTGAATTTCTGTGTACATTATTAAGGAAAAAAACCCAAACTCTCAAACAAATCTCACATTGCAGACCCACATCCCTCTCAAAGTTGGTCTGTCTTCCTTGTTTTAGCCTCCCACTGAGACAAAATAAAGTGTCTGCTTACCAAAGAAAACTTTGACTTCTTGAAGAACCGACACATGAAAAAACCCAAAACCTGAGAGTTTTGATGGCTAGCTTTCCATTTTTCACTGAAAAACCTACCCAAACTCTCGGAGTAACATTACCCATTAGTTCTGTTCTTCGTGACTGCCTGTTACGTGTCTAGAGATGAAGAGAAAGTGTCCTGTGTGTCACTGCCCCAGCAGAGCTGTGGGGTATTTCTGTGGCTGGGATGGAGCTCAGGCGGGTGGGTGTCACTTGGCCAGGCAGGCGCAGGAGTGATGAGCCCAATCCCCTCCAGATGTCAGCACAGGACTGTGCAGCTCCCACCCGCAGCCCGCCTGGGACATGGCTCACCGTGGCCCTCCTCTAATGCTCTGTGCGGGAACGAGCAGGCGTCTCTGCTTCCCTCACTGCTAGATTTGTTTTTCTAATTTCTTTTTACTTGAAGGTTTACCAGCTGCTTTATTACCAGGCTGAGCTTTCCTTGCAGTCTCTCCCTCTCTCCTCCTCCTTCCCCTTTTTTTGTTCCTCGAGACAATCACTGTCTCTGGTCCCAGCTGCCACTGCTGATTTTTCATTACAGTTTAATTTAAAACTGGGATTGGAATGGAAATGCCTTTTTGCCATTTGGGGTTTGCAAGGCCTGTGGTTTTATTGCCAAAGGCACAAATGTTAGCAACTACTGTTTTTCCAGAGTACAAGCGTAAGTGGCCTGCCAAAGGGGGGCAAAAGGGTCGAGAGGCTTGTGGGGAACGGGGCGGGGGGTGGGAGGAATAAATCCACCTCACAGAGAGAAAATAACCCAATTCTTTGCTTATGCATTTATGCTGGTACATGTGCTGGTGTGTTAGGCAGAGGTGGGGTTGTAACATGGGCATGGGGTCTGTGCTGTGCACTCATGAAACAGATGTAAAAACAGATCAAAGCTCTGCTTGCTTCCTCGGGGGAGGAAAAGCAAAACAGGCTAACTAGTTTTCATATAAAGCTCCCTGGCTCTCTTGCTTAATATAGCAAGCTGAGTGTTACATAGCACCCTGCTCAGTAATAGCACTTTGAGGGAAAACAAAACTGGAGTGAAGACGCGTGAGAAGAAAAGGAGACCTGCTAGTCACTGTCTTCAGTTCTCTTTTCCTTGTCTACAGGAGAAAGAAGAATGCTGCAGACATCACTACAAGCTCTCCAAGGAGGTCAAGAGCAAGCCTTCCTAAATCAGTATCACCCTGCATGTCCCCAGCTGGCAGAGCCCCTGCTGCTCCTTCTGGCTTGCTTTACCCAGTCCCCTCCACTCATCCATAAGGAAATGATCAGAGAAAGAAGAAAGAAGTAGCAGTGTTTCCAAGTTCAAAATTAAGTTAAGCTGGATGGAAATTTAATCCTTTCTCTCCAGAGATAAATGGAGGAGGATGTTGTGGACAGTTGCAGTCTTCAATTTAAATATTTAGCATGAGTACAGGAAGCTACTGTTTCCAGCGTGGCAGATTACAGGCAGGAGTGCCTAATCTCTGATCTGTTATGCTAAAAAAACAATTATTGTCTCTCCTCCTAGGGAGAGCCTTATCTTTTTCTGGCTACATCATTTCAGATGTCAGACAGAATTTCTGCATTATCTTGGTGGATCGCACTGTCTCTTCACACGTACTACATTTCAACCTCCTCTCCCACTGGCTTTGGGCTGCTCCGCATCTGGAGCTTGTCTGGTATTGATATGGCATTTCATTGTCAGTTCACCAGCATGACAGTGCGTGGTGCTCTGCAGAGACACACACAGAGCCTGTTCTCCAGCATTTTTCATATCTGTCTCCACTACCAAACAGGTTCTCAGTTACATATAAACACTGACTATACATTCAGTGGCACAGCACAGCTTCTGGCCACATGCAGTTTTAGCCTGCTTTACTCCGTCCTCTCCAGACCTCTAAAGACACTATAGATCCCTCCAAAACACTGATTCTTCTCCCACACCTAGTCAAAGACAGGCATTTCTACACCCTCCTGTAGTGCTGAATGCGACTTCCTGCAGCTCTACTTTCCCCTAGCACTTGGCTGTTGTGTATATAGTTCTAGAAACGAGGTTTTGCTCTAAGAGCAGATGATACACCCATCAGCCTGCTGAGCTGATGCACCATGCTTGCTGTGATGTTACATGTGCTGAGGGGGCACACTGGGGCAGAGCTGTGTGGAGGTTAGTAGGGGAGGATGAAAACACTGAATTTGACAATAGAAGGAACTGATTAAGACTCTTGAGAAAGCAAGATGCATGATAAGAATCAGCAGGAAAAGATTTTAGCTCTGAAGAAAGCTAAGACAAAAAAGATGGTTCACAGAAATGAACAAAGATGCAATAACAAATGTTGAAAGACATTGTGCCCAGTCCCTGATTCACTCTAATAAGATTTTTCAAGCGGGTGTGGAAGGAAAGGATAGTTTCCAGAATCACTGCAAATGAAGAGGTAACAAGATTTGGCAGGAATACAAACATGGCAAAGGCTGAACAGAGGAACACTGAAGATGAGTGTCATCTTCTTCCACCTACAGTACATCGGTTTCTCTGTCCACTGGCTGTGATCATCCAGCCAGTGATTATATAGTGACCTTCCTGAATCCTTGTCAGCCTGCAAATTTGCTCTGCTGCCTCTCTGTTTCCAGATTGGACCTATGTGCCAAGGGATAGTGACAGAAAGCTAACCATGCGGGTTATTTAGTCTTGGTGATGCCCTATTCACATACAGCCAGCCTTGCACAAAGATCTGGCTACTGTCCAGGGAAAACACAAACAAAATAAGCCTCAAACAAACAAACAAACAAAAACCCAATGAAAAAAATAAATTCCATAGCTGTTCTTCCCCTTCTGCAGAAACAGTGTCTACCAGGGTCACTGACTAATTAAGGAACAGATCA
Organism: Psophia crepitans; assembly: GCA_013399095.1. Lineage (NCBI taxonomy): Eukaryota > Metazoa > Chordata > Aves > Gruiformes > Psophiidae > Psophia > Psophia crepitans. The sequence continues at coordinate 402,628 of VWZZ01008519.1, forward strand.
GTTAGCAGAAACTTGGGTAAATTGCAATGGTTGGCCAAAGGTAAGCTGGACAAGGGGTTTATTAGAAAAGCGAAACTCTTCCTTTTGCCAATTCAGAGAGGGAGAGAAATGTCCAGACAGGTTCCACATTCCTGAGGAGTAGCCATTTCTCTGAGGGAGGAGAGGTGTCTTGGGCACATTAGAACAAATCATCTATTCCCAGGAAGAATGTTTGGGAGAATACTGACTCGTACCCCAAACTGGGGAACCCAAAAAAGCATATAAACATGTCCACTAGGAGAAACTTTGCCAAGGCTCAACTGGAGACACTATGTCAGGGTTCAAGCTTGCCTCACTGTGTGGTGGCTCATCATCCCACCACTGCTGGCAATACCAGGAACTCCTTCCGACCCACCTCAGTGGGAGGCTGCATTCGGTTCCTCATGCAGTATTTGCATTTTGCAGTGCTGCGGGGTGCATCCTGTGAGACTGTACCCACTGTGTACAGCTTTGCGTCTGCTTCCTGCCTGCGTTTGCTCCTTGGAGTTTCACCTCATGGTCTTTCCACTCAATTACAGCACTGAGTGCCCTGTGCCCCTTCAGTGATCTAGTCCTGCTGCCACAGGAGAAACCTGCTTCTCCTACAGTCCCAGGGCAATTCAAAAGGCGTGAAAGGACTACTAACTCTGGCATACTAATGCGGCCCCTTAACACTGAGAATTCAGCTTTTCTCCTACCACAAACACACTGCTTGGCCTCAGCTTCTGAGCTATCTTTTCCATGCTGACCAAAGTCACCACATGGCTTTGCCAGGAGTAATGACAAACATGCCCTTTGGTGCACCCCTCGCAGGACAGCAAGATATGGGAAGCCAATGCCTGTATCTTCCTCCTGCATCACGCACTGGTACAATTTCATGCTGGCCTTCCTGGCTATCCTTGTGATTTTTATGGAGGACTGTCTCACAGGATTCTCCAGATTTGCCAATATTTGCAGCATCTCTTACCTCCCAGAACTTCTGTCTCTATTTCTGTTTGTCTCCCCCTGACAGAGTTGTAGGCTGCTCTTAATTGCCCAGATCTTTATTACTTATTTCTGGAAAAGCCATACAGGAACAGATAAATCTCCAAGGTCAGCTCAGACCATAATATAGGGTGACTCAACAAAATAATATCTCCCACATAAACACCTACAATTTGCCCTCACACTTTGCTGCATTCTTCATCTTTCTCAATGACATTTTTCTTCAGCAGTAAACACTTCACATTTCTTGAGCATTTTCCATATGAAGATCACATAGAAGGCTATAGACAGAAATGAATGAAGCTACCCAAAATCTCAGAGTCAGAAGAAACTGAGAATATGATGATGTGGCAAGTTATCTATTGATACTTTTAAAACTTCTAACTTCTATAGAGGCTAACGGTCCCCTCAAAGTGTTAAAGCAGGCTCCACAAGTGGCCTCAAAGGAACAGCAATTCTCTGTCCTGCTCTTTGGGGTGCCAGCTAGAAGCTGCTGGCTTCTACACTGGTGAGCTTTCCTGGGTGGATGTGAGGAAGGTCTGAAGAGCTCTCTTAATTGCATTTGAGGCTGTATTGTAAGCACTGAAATGGCCAAGGAAGAGAATCTTCTGAATGCCAGCTTGGAAACTGCATGGATACCAATAAACAGAGATGCTGCTTCGGACTGTAGTGTTTTTTGTTACCTGTTTGCCTTTGGAGACATTCTTTGTCAGGAGTTCTAGCGGAAAATTCCCCAAATGCTACTTGTACCAGTCTAAGCCCCTAAAATCACCCGAGCAAAATCCCTCAGCACATCTGCACTCCAGGCAATTGCTGGGAGAAACAGGTTGCTTTCAGTTTTCAAACCTAGCCTACTGATCCTTCTCCTCTACAATGGTAAACTGAATTCCAGTGGTTTGACCTTTCTCACAGAATTGATGTCATGAAAACAATAATATTTCTTATCCCTGCTGTTCAGAACACACTTAAAATGAACAGGGAAAAAACAAAGCAAACCCAGCCTCCTCAGGCTTTGTACAGTCCAATACAATGCATATCTTTCCCCGTAAGGATTACATAGCAGTGCTGTGGCAACACTGGAACATCTGTTGAAGGCATCACTAAGCTCCTCAAATTAACATGTACACTATACAGGAAGAAAGGCACATGGTCTGACTGCAACATATGAATACAAAAATATCTAGGAAGACTAAAAACTCATATCTCCACAAGATGCATAAATAGTAACTATTTTCTGAACTATTTCAGATGTGATCTTGCTGAGAAACTGATTAAAGCTTTAAATGTGTTATTGCTCAGGAATACTAGAGGATGTCATCTGTTTTTTTTACAGAATGGGAATCCTATCCAAGTTTGTTAGCCTGTATTCACAAAGCTATGGAAAAAAATGCTGTCCAGTTTAACAAGAAAATGAATTTTTGATCTCATGTGCTGCTATAGAAATCTTTCCAGAAATCTCATGGAAAATCTTATAAAGCCCAGGTTAGCTGCCACATATGGGACCCATTAACTCCTCATTTCTGCTGGTACTTAGCAAATTTTTGTCTGATGACTACACATGAACTTTTTGTGGTTTTGTTTTGCTTCGCACTGCAGAGCACTCTGTTGACTTGGTTTGGGTTTGGAAAGCACTAAGCATGGAGCGCAGCCCCAGTATATCCAAGAGAATCAGTTATATTAAATCATGTGGAACCACATTCATATTCTTTGGCACAAAGAAGAGTCTGATCTTCTTTCCCTTTCTTGGCAATTTGAGTGTTGACCATTGTTGCACTGAAAACTTTGCACCATACAGTGAAGAGGCACACTGGAGGATTGTGCAGTTGGACATGAATTGTATCCCATCCTCCAGGAAGTAAGGGGGGAAAATGAATCACCCATTTCTAATGTGCTCTCTGCTAGATGTGTGCCTACGTAAGTGAGCTTCACTGCCCATTTGTGAAGCTGGTATTGTGTTACACACTGATTCTGGTGCCTTTGGCATATGCCCATTGGGCATACCAGCTGAATATCTCGCTATCATTCTGATGGAAAATGGGCAGATACTACACACAACTACACAGACTTTCTCCCTTGGCATCTGAAACCCAAAAGTTCTGAGGATCTAAATGGCTCCTGGACTCTCTATGTTGTGGGGGAGAGCAAGCAAAAAACATACCTCAACAGACAAGAATATTTCTGGGCTTCAGCCATTTATTTTGAAAAGCCAGAAGGAAAACCCTGTCAAGGTCATCTGTAGAAATTAGTTTTCTAAGTCGTAAAGCAATAATGTGGGTCATCAGCAGACAGCTGCCTGTGTAACACCTTCTCCCCCCACCCCATCCCCAGCATCCCCCCATACGTCCTGGTGCAAGAGGAAGACATTGCTCTAGTGCGGCCCAACTTTGTGACAAGGCTGCTTTGAGAGGGGCTGAGCTGCATTGGCAGGGAAAAGCGGAGAAAGCTGTACAGCATTTGGCAACACCAAGCTTAGTCAAGATAGTGCAATTATGACTTCTTTTTCTTAATCTGCCTTTTCCTCCAAGTGTAAGTTATCAGAAGCTGAAGGGATTTTGTCTTTCCATTCTGTTTGGATGATAAGGGGGCTTGGTGGACTGAATGTCCTTAACAAAGATGCACACCTTGTATTCATGTTTATGGCTCTGAAATGCTCAGCTCAAACCATTAGAAGAAGGGTTTGTATATTTAACCTTCCTCTGGGGAATGGACTACAGGAAAGAAAAGGCAAAACCTGCCAGATATTGAAGGTCTTTCCTTGTAAACTCAGGATTATTTTTAATTTTCTAATGTAAAAAGTCAGTGAGATGAAGAGTGAAGTGATTCGTTTCCAGCAGAAAAAAAATGTCTGAATCTTCATTAATAATACTTCTTAAATGGCTGTGTGCCTTTATCTGACAGACTGACAAGCCATACTAAACAACAGTTACTGCACAAATGGAAAAGATACAATCTCACTAGCCAGCCTCATGGTGCTTCCATTGTCATATTACATTATGACTGGAGTCTCCACCTTCCCAGACAGACATGGCAGCAGGGTTATTTTATTAGGACTTGCACAAATGTGCTTATGATGGATGAAGTTTAGTGCTTTGACACGGAAACGTATTTGGAAACTAGAGCTGACACATGATATGAAAAAGGAGAGGAAAGAGGGAAAAAAAAAAACCAAACTCAAATGTCTAATCTTACCCTCAATCTGCCTGTCAGTGATAATTAGAAAAAGGCTGTATCAAAAACTGAGCTGCAAACTGCCCAGAGGATGGGGTTTCATAGTTCCCAGCTAAATGTCCTAGCTGGCTTTTACAAAGCCGGGCTAGTGAAAGGCAATGACACAAGTTCTGTTCCTGGCCTTGATTCCCTTGTGAAATAGGTGACTTCTCCTTGCAGTACCTATGAGGCAGTGAAAATAAAGACTCTTCCCTTTTGCCACACCCTCACTTCTAAGGACAAAGTTGAATCATCTTACTCTTCTGTGTGGTGCTGAAATCAAGCCAAAACTTCTCCAGTCTTTGAACTGGTTCAGAATAGAGTCCTAGTTAAAGGTAGTGAATCTATCTCAGCTGCTGGTGGAAATGGGGTGACCTCACATGCAGCACCAAATCTGTGACAGTAGCACTCAAGGGAAAGAACAGCTTATAAAGCTGCTGGCCTGGGCCAATTTTAAAATGACAAACACACCCTAAACTACTGGACTGTTTACTTTCCTCCCTCTTCCTGATGTTATCAGTATTTCCTAAGCCCTGCCTGTCAGGCATGCTTTGTTAATAACCCTCTAGTACTCTCAGAGCAAAGGTTGCCCAACAGCTTTCTCATCTTCCTGCTGCCTGTCAGGAGAGGAAATCACAACTTTCAGGAGAACCTGACACAGAGGGAACTGAATAGCACACTGGGGTCAAGGGTAAGAATGCACGAAGAAGTGAGAAAGCACAGGCACTCCAGCTGGTTGTACAGGAAGAGCTTTGCCTCTGCTTTCCCTTGTTTACTGTGTCGGGATGTTCCAGGAAGAAACTCAGCACGCTTTACATCTGAAACAGCCAGCCAAGCACAAGCCACTGCTCACAAAGCAGCGTGAGGGAGGGAAATGACAACTAACAATCTTGGCTTAAGTTTACGACATGACTTAGGTCTTTTCTCTTAAACAAAAGAGTCTGAAAGCATTGTGGGCAATGCTACCAGCATTTCACACAGCTGTTATATTCCCTGTCATCTTAACTGCCATCTGTGAGAAGTTCCAGTCACATCAGAAGTGCCAGTGTGCCATCAGAATGCACCTATCCATTCCTTCAGCAATGGAAAACTTTCCCAAGTGGATTTCCTATGACTACTACCTGGAAAGACTAAAGCAAGGTTTGGAGAGGAAAGTGCTTTACTATGTGCTCGTACATGAAAAACATGCTTAGTGGAACCCTCTGTTCAGCTAGTCTGCAGATCCATTTAGGTCAGGTCTATGAAGGCGGAACAAACCATACTTCTGCATGTACTCCACACTCCCTGGGTGTCTCCAGTCTCCACGTTTCTCCAGCCCAGAGCCTAAAGCAAATGTCTTTTGACTCTACCAGCTCTGCAGCAGCCCAGTGCAACTGCCCTCTGTAAAGGCACTTCTCCATGCAAGTAAAGAAGTCTCTGTCCAGCTGTTCTCACCCATGCAGAAACTCATGTGCTCTCCACAGTTCATATAAATGTTCACATAGCTATGCTGGGCCCAAAGCAAAATATCCCAGGCATGGCTAGCTGTCAGAAAAAAAATTTTTGCTTTTGTATTTTTAATAGCCTAGTGCAATCGCTTCCTCTCTTGCATACCCAGAAATGGATCCCTTGCTCCCATACGGGTATAGCTAGCTCAAAATGTGACAGCCCATCAACAGAGTTCACTAGAAAAATCTCTCTCAGATTTGCTGCTATTTGTTCTAAGGCCACCTCAAGGTCTTTGCTCCTGCATGGGAATGGTCCTGACTACTGATGACGATACTTCCTGTAACTCTGACCCTGTCCTGTCTGTTCTATTCCATCAGTGTAATGAAAAGAAAGACTATTCCACTGAAACGAGACCAGAAAACCAAAAATTCACAAGGGCTAGAATCAGCTGAAATAAGAATGGCCTCTAACCACATTACATTTAGAAGTCTCAGCAAAGAATACAATATATTCTCCAACATTTGAAGATGTTCAAACAAGTCTGGGCATCTTTCTAGGATGAACTGTAGCTCCATCAGAAGATATCAGCCTGCTGAAGTGCTTTGACTTGTGTTAGGAGAGAGCTTGGACCTGATGCCACAACATTCTTTTCTTCAGAAAATATGGGTCCTCAGTCATCTTTGATGCCTTCCGGCAGTAGGAACCCATTCATACCTACTCCACCACCACTTCAGTCAGCTCTAATTAGGCAGACTGTGTCTCAGCATAAATGAGATCCCCAGTCATAATCCTTTATAAATAAAATCATCTCAGATTTTGTGAGTTAAGTGGAGTTTTGCTGGAGAATTAAAAGGAGCACTGAAGTGCACCATTGCGCAATTCACAGCATAATTTTTCCATGCACTGGTCAAGGAAGCTAGATAGGATTGAACTTCAAGGACTGAGGAATGGTTGCTTTTCAAATGATCTGAGTTCAGATTTAATAAAAATACTTAAAGCAAAACATTGAAAAGAATTTGTAGTTTTCCCTCAGGAAGAATTGTGATGAAAATGACAAAGTAAAAACATAGTTGATAAGAGATATTTGTTGTAAAACGCTATAAAATTTCTGGAAAAAAATGAGTAGTCTTCCACAACATAACTGAAAAGGAAAAAAAATATAGGAAAAGCAGACATCTTCAAACAGTTTTCTTAGAACAAAATTTTCTATTGGGAAGTGGAAATAATTATTATATGTTCTAAAAAATTACAATGTCCTAATTATTAAATGTAAAAAATCCCACAACCTTTAATCTCAATAACCATTATGTAAAACAATCTTCACTATCTGTATAATAACTGGAATGTCACTCACATGTCGTAATTTAAAAGAACTACCTCTTAGAATTCTTGTCATCATGAGATTACAGAACAGGTAAGCAATGTTTTACTGATCAGGAAACTGAGGCACGTACAGGAGAAATGGTTCCATCATCATCAAGTAGGCCTGTAGCAGAAAGGCACATAGTACCAACCTATGCTGAATTTTCACTAGGCCAGGGCAGAGCCATTGATCAGAGATGGCAAAAATTTAATCAGCAGGTGTTGATCAGATTGCATAAAATTTGATATTGGCTTGATGGGGGGGATGATCTTTTGTGGAAGAGAAAGAAATTATAGTAGACGAGAAGAGAAAGGAAAGAGAGAAAAGAAAAGCATGAGCCAGTCAGCCTTGGGATATACCTGAGTGCCAGACAGATTCCCCTCAGGGATTCCAAAAGCACTGAGTGATTTTGATCTTCCTGTTAATCGTCTCATATTTGTTTTTCAGATAGCACTAGAAAGCCAAGGCAGTACCCAGGGGAGTGGCTGGCAGCTGTTCAAAGAGCAGTCTCTGGAATATCAGACAATGTGGAGCACAAGTGTCCAGGAAAAAGAAAAACAAGCAGACACAGGGAAAAGTCTATGGAGAAGCAAGCTACAAAGCAATCAGTCACCCCACACTGAAAGACATACTAACCATGCTTTCCAAGAGCAGTTGATACCGGTGAATATCAAAATGCTCAGATCAATTCAAGCAGTTAGAGCCACTGCCCAATAGATGTAACCAAACAAACAGAAAACTATTATAACTTAGAAAATAGTCAGAATAGTTGTAAGATAAGAAGGTTGGGAATAATTTCATTTTAGACGGCTTGGCCTTGGAAGAGCAGATGTGTGGAACCATAAAAATAAGAAAGTTACAAGATGAGCACAAACCCAGCCTTGAAGGATGTGGTAGACGTGACTCCAGGACTGAGTTTGCGCAGAAGCAGAGGTCAGTAAACGCACACAGTGAAGAAGAGTACGAGCCTTCATCTGAAGACCCCCGACGACCACCTGGAGGCGTCAACAAGCATGCATGAAAGACATTAACATATGATAATGAGTTCCCAGAAAATCCATGAATATGATAAGCATTACTCGGAAATATCATTAATATGTATGTTAATGTAGTACAAATGCATAGTAGTTCTTGTCTTTAGGGGCGCACCTTAGGTGGAGCTATCCCCTGTGCACCCAGCGCTGTAATAAAGAATGCCCGCTTTCTAAAACTTCAAAATTAAGTCTTAGAGAGTGAATTATTTTGTCACTTTCTGGTAACACAGTCACAACCTTTGCCTTAACTGCTGCAGTTGTCTTCCCCATACAAGGATGGCTTCTCTTGACAGAGGCCAGCTGCATTTTCTATACCCCAAGTAGAAGCTGGGTGCATGCAGGAGCAAGTATCTGCAGATGGAGACAAAAAACCCCCAAAATATTATCTGAAAACTAATTAGAAATATACAGAACTGATCAGGGTGGTAAGACGAGCCAAAAAAGCAACTGAGACACAGATAAACAAGTAAATATGCGTGACTCCCTTCCAGAGGTAATGAATGCCATGGGGAAAAAAAGTAAGCTTCAGTTACGGGGGCAGGAACTGCTACCCTTTCAATTTCAAAATGTTCTTGAAATTACCATTGTTTTGGAGAAACACTTTTCTAGAAAATAGGTGGCTTGGCATTCAAGGTGCCAAGAAAAAACAAAGGATAAAGCAGATGGGGTAGGTAATAAAATGCCAAACCTTCCTCAGTTAATTAAACAAGCCTACCAGATGGTAATGGTGCAGAATCAGGGTCCTGAAGTGGGAGGTCAGCTGTAAGCCATTCTACATCCTTAAGCCACCCATTACAGATACAGGAGGGAGGTACCAGGGAGAAAGTTACTCAATACGTTTCAGTTTTCTTTCCCTCTTTTCTATCTCTGAGAGTCAAGACCACGGGGCTGACCAGTTTTGATGAGTCACAGTTTTTAAGCAGATAGATGAATGAGGTCTCAGGATTAGGAAAAAGGCAGAGTGGCTCATGACAGACACTGCTTTTAAAAAGAAAAAATCACTTGGATTATGGACACTGTTTTGTGTTTTCCATGGAGAAAGATATTTTAAAAAAATGGGTATGATGAATAATGCTGAAATACTGGTAGCTGTGCCCCAATTAGTCACAAGTTGAAGAGCCTTTGTTGTACCTAGCCCAGAGTCCTAGTTTTCAGACTAGCCCCTGACTCATGCTGCAAAAACTGCTGGTAGAGAGTTAATCCTTTACTTGAGATAAAACCAACATGAAACACTGCCAACAGTCTTATGTTTATTAAGTTTAAAAATCAGATTTCATGACTATTTATGATTTATGGTATGGAACTGATTTTAGTGGATTTAGTCTTCCTTCTAAGCTAGTAGGAAATTATATAGAGTATACTTTCTTTGTCCTGTATTACTCACCAGGCTGTTTTGTACAGAGTCCATTTCAGCCTATAAATTTGTGGCAAACTGCCTGTTATCTGTTGAAAATTCACCACTTTCAAGGTATCACTGATTGCTGGAATCACACAGCATTGTTTTTTTCTCTTTGATGAGGTGACCATCAAAATCTAAAGAAAGCATTTTCGAGATGCCTACTGGTGGGCTGTAGAAATGAGACTTACCTAAATCACCATAAGACCAGGTCTTCCCTGTCTATGGGCTAGCGGTAGGCACATTCAAAGGTGCTTCAAATACCACAGTGAAACAGCTCTTTTCCTCCTGTGACAGCCTCTCACGTTATTACTCTTGTAATAATCTTGTACTAAGATCCAGAACCAGAGGCTTTTACATGCCAATACATAAATGTATATGGTCCCAGATCCAAAAGGCTAACAATCTAACTACAGGAGCTAAAAAGAGTAGAAGAAAATTCTATCTTAATTCTATAAAAGCAGGCTGAGGCCCACAGACGTGTCATGACTTGCTGACACAGGAACTGCACTCTTTTGGGTTTCTCCCACCCCAACCACCAAATTTCTACTAACCACATTGCTGCTAAAAGGAAGTACTGCTTTTAAGGGCCACTCAATAACTATTTAAATGCAGAAGCAAATTCTACTCATCTATTGCTGGTATGTATGACTTTTTTTCTCCTTCCAGAAAGCCTCAGTGATAGAAACCGTAAGTTAGGAAAGGCATGCTAGGCAGGACTTCACCATCCAAATCAAACCAAGACAGATAATTAGTGTAACAAGATATAGGAAGAAAGTATCAAGAAAGTGGGACTACACAAGGTGATTATAAAAACAGCAGTTGGCAGAATGCAGGCATGTAAAAGTCAAGGTCTGAATTAACTGTTTCTGTAGAATGAGTTCAAGCCTACCCATAAAAATAACATTTTCCACTGAAAAATCCACCTTTGGTAGCATAGACATACAGGGCTACAGCTTGATATACCCTCAACAAGACAAAGAGGAGGGGGGCAAGGGGTCCCTCCCCCACTCCTCACATACCCCCAGTCCCACTGCACCAGGTACAAGTGCTCAGGAACTGAGATGGAAGAGAAGATGGAAACCAAATTGCCCAGGCTCCTCCCAAAAACCTTGCAAGGAAGATGCTATTCCTGTTGAAGGTTGAGACCTTTGCACAGGACTCTGAAGGACAGAGTAAACAGTCTGCCACGTTGCCAGGTGGGGAATGGGATGGTTGGGGAGAAATACAAACTCCTTTGCTAAACTACCCTCATGCTTATCAGTTCCTCACAAAACCCACAGAATTTGCAGGGTAAAATAACTTCTTCCAACTGAGCCTGAGGACATACTGAGAGACATATTCTTCATAATACACCACTTGAAGGGGCCAAGTTACCTTGCAAAACAAGGACAATGCATTTTTTATCTCAGTTTCCTCCTAGAGCATAGACTAGGTCTCATAGGGCTTCATGTTCTTCAGGGTGGATGTAGTAGAACTGAGGGAACTGCTGATGGATAAGAAACAGCCTGCCTCACAAACAGATGGAAAAGGCCTAAAGAGCCAGAGGAAAAAAATCTTCCTACCTCTCAGAGATAGGGCAGGCACTCCAATAAAAATGCCATTTGTGCCAGGATCCAAAGCTCGCACCAAACCCATTCCTGAACTGCCCTCAGCCCTTTCCTCTTCCTCCTTTTGCATGCTTCAGTGGGCCTCACAGGTTAACACACTCCAGCTGCATCCACTCACCAGACACTTACCCCTCAGCTGTCTGCTTCCAGCCCTGAAGACCTGACAGAAAAGTGGAGTTTTGGCCTTGGCTCAGATGCTGCCCTGATAAGGGTGGTGGAAATACCTTCAGTTAAAATAAACAACATTGCATCAGCCTTTTCCATGTTAGGATATTGAAGTCACCAGATCCAAAGCTTTAGCCTCCTTCTTCCCTCCCTGTCCCACTGTAAGAGAGATGGGGTTGCACCCCAGGTAGGTTAATACCTAGGATGAAGACCCTCCCTGCACGGCTGGAGTGTTATCTAGTGTTTTAAAGGTCTTTTGGAAATGAGGAAATAGTATATCTACCAGTATTCTGGAGAGAAATTCTGTGAGTGCACTGCAGCAGCACTGCAGGTTGCAGTGAGGTCAGATGCACATTCAGGCTGCTCCCTACGGCACTCTAGAGCTGGGGTGCTTGCCTTGGAAATTCAGCCAACAGCCAGCAGCTGTCCTTAAGACAGCTCCTCCATAAGAAAGCACACCCAGTTTTTGCAGCATCTACTGCTGGTTCTTAACATGCAAATGTGTCACACAAACCAGCTTGCAGTCCATGCTCTACACCAAAGTGGTGAATGTTATCTGAGGACAGATGAAAGCAAAGAAAAACTCAAACCTCTCCAACTTCAACTCCCTGCACCCTTTTCCTATTCTTTACCCCATCTTGGAAAATAAGGAAGTGCAGCAGTATGTTGTTTTTTGTGATATCATCATCACCGGGAAAGACAAAAAAGAGAAAAGAATTTGTCACTCCTTGGTCTGACGGAAACTGTGTTTAGGGAATACAGCCCCTGCTGACAGTGTTTTTTATTCCACGTGAGCTGTCAAGAAGCTTAGTTGAAGCCGTTCAGCAACCATATAGATCAAATGAGATCGGCACAACTCAGAGCCCAGTAGTTCCTGCAGGAACCTGTAGGAAGGTCTTCTGCCTGTCCCAGCACATAGGTAGCATTTGGGAGGCTAAGAATTCAGGATTTGCCCAAATACGTGATTAAATCCACCAACAGGATAATGAAAACTGATAAATATGTAGTTGCATCTGTGTCGCTCAGTATTGACTCAGCAAATGAGCTCCACCAGACTAATATTAATAAACGAACCCCTGAAAATTGCAAGGCCTGCTGCAGTGCAAAGAGTGGCATTATTTTGGCACTAGTAATATGACATGGGCAGCAATTAGAGATATTTGAAATATTTTTTTATTTCCTTTCAGCTTTGTCTAATATTTAGTCCTTTCTCCTTTTCTGGAGAGGGACTCTACCTGCTGCTGTTGTGTTTCTGTGTGCAGCTGAGAAGACAGAAGGATAAGAATTGTCAGCAGTGTGGAATACCTGCATTGTCCTCTCTGGACAAGGCACTGACCAAGTCATTTTGTCTCTTCTTGGAGTAGAGCTGAATTTTTCTTGCTAATTCCTGAAACGGCTCATACCCGTCCTTGGGTCAAAAAGAGCGCTGTCAGCAGCAACTGCAGTAGCAGTATGAGGGCCCAAATGAATGGCACACAGGCCTAAACCTGCAAATGCTGAAGTGAACAAATAGGCAATGAGAAATCAGTGGGGGAAAGTCCCAAGGGTAGGAAGCACTTCTGGTTACAAAGCTGACACCAATTTCACCCTTGGGAGTAGACGCATATGTGGAGAACCTGGATGGCTGAGAGTTTCAAGGAAATCTGAAGAATAGTAAGAAAAAGGAAGTTAGATACTGATAAGGTGCTTTATAACTTATGGTGACACGATTGTCGTAAAATGTGTCCTCTAAACCTCACAAAGCTGCATGTCACTGCATCTCTATTTTCTGTACTTCTCTTATCAGCATATGTGCTGTGTTTCTTTATATTCTGTCTTTGCTCTTATAGGGATGTCTAATCTTGGGCAAATCATCCTGCTGTTCTGTCTGTTTATCCTTTTCATCATATCTTGCAAATTGCTCCTACACAGTTTGTACAGAGTACATGTAAGAAGCTGGGGACACAAGAGTTTGCCTTTCTGAAGCAGTATGAACCTTCTCTCCAAAGATTTTGAAAGTATTCAGTCAGGGTATGTTTTATAACTCCCCTCTGATGCTTTATTGACATTTGGCTTTTGGGCCACTGACTCTAATCATCCTTGTCATGTCTCAATGAGTATAAAAATAACAAAGTGAAAGCAAATAATACGAATATATTGAATATATGAATATACGGCTCTTATAAAACTGAATATTGAGTGACTTGAAACTTAAACATAATCCAAAAGGCTCTGCTTCAAACACTTCTCAGACCATGCCTTTTAGATATTGGTGAAAGTCACCAAACTCAGATGCAACTGCTGAGCTGCAAAGGTTTTACTTGGCACAGTGTCAGGAGAGGGACCGTTTGCAATTCACTGAGGCATACTAGGATTTCTGGTAGCTCCAAAATAGGCCAGTGTTAGAACACATATTTTACACTCTCTTGCTTATGTGTGACAAATCTTTGTGAAAGCTGTTGCTCTTCTACAACTTGCTTGTTGCTGACCTCAGCAATTACCTTCCCCACACTTCCTTTGGAAAAAAAAGAAAGTCCATCACTGGAATTCTATCTGCTTCTATCTTGAAGGTTAATAACTATTTTCTTTGCAAGGAAGGAACTGTATTGCCTCTTTTTTTTTTTTTTTTTTTTTTTTTTTTTTTTTTTTTTTTGGCTGTAATCCTAAATGGGATAAAGAAAAGAGTTTTCATATACTAGACATTTGAAAAGCTTTGAAGACTTCACTTCACAGAACAAGTAATTTTAGAGTTTCTGACAGATGGGTTTTATGTGGTCTGAGGAAGAAAGGCAGAAGCAAAGGGTACCATACTTTCTCTCCGATATCAAATACTTATCTCTCTGATATCTATTTGTGTTGATGAAACGTTTATAGCAAAGGGGGGAAGTGCTATCTGTGAGGGTCTGGCTAATTATGTAAGAGCAGATCAACATTATGGGCAGCATGCCAAGAAGGAACAATAAGGAATATATGTTTGATCACAAAATGGAGCTAAGGAAATAGATGCTCTGATTGGGCTGGTCCTGTGTGGAGCCAGGAGTTGGACTCGATGATCTTTGAGGGTCCCTTCCAGCTCGGGATACTCTATGATTCTATGATTCTAAGATTTTCATAGCATTGCCAAGTAGATGTTTACTCATTAAGAGAGTATACATCAAAAGATGCTAGTGGTAGTTATGCTTTTAGGACTGAAGGATTGTCATTTCAGCGCTCTGGTTTTGTGGTTTTGGCACATTCAGACCCTCCAGTCCAAGAAAAAAGTATTTAAAAAAAAAAAAAAAAAGGATTGATTGCAAGTTGGGTTGATGGTAGGTAAAAGGTTGAAAAGTAATTGGTGAGAAAAGCAATGACAAATAATGGCTGTGCATGTGCAATACAATCTAAATGTCAGTATGGGAGACAGACATCCTCTACCACAGAACTATGATGGCTAATGACAGCCTAAAATGCCATGAGCATGTCCTCCTAGGCAGTAGGGACAGTCAAACGTAGATCTGGATTGGAAAATAAACCTACCAAAGGTCAGGATTTTGGCCTGTCCTGTTCTGAGGGAATGTATAAGCCATGAAATTCTCGTCTTTGTTTAGGACTCCAGATATATCCTGAATTCAGCAGAGCTTTGAGACCTCACAAAAATATCACCAATAATAAAAACTCATTCTGAAATTAAGGAAAACCTGCTTGCTGAATTTGTTTGCTACCTCAGTAGCTTTTTAATTAAATAAAAATTATTAATTCTACTTTGTCTATTCAAGCTGTGCCAGAGATGGCATGCAAGCATTAGTAGAGAAGAAGCAATGCTTTTCCAGAACAATATTGGCACACGCCAATATCGCTGAGCTGATTGCTGCTGCTTCTGCTGTTATTCCCAAAAATATCTGGACAAGTTAGAGAACTGAGCTATCACAGAATGCATGAAGTTTAACAAGAGCAAGTGCCGGATTCTGCACCTGGGAAGGGGCAACCCAGGCTGTACATACAAACTGGGCGATGCTGCACTGGAGAGCAGCCATGCTGAGAGGGACTTGGGGGTCTTGGTCAAAAGCAACTTGAACATGAGTCACCAGTGTGCCCAGGCTGTCAGGAAGGCCAACCATGTCCTGGGGTGCCTGAAGCACGGCATTGCCAGCAGGTCTAGGGATGTGATTATTCCATTCTACACTGCGCTGGTGCAGCCTCACCTCGAGTACCGTGTGCAGTTTTGGGCGCCACAGTACAAAAAGGACATAAAACTATTGGAGAGTGTCCAAAGGAGGGCAACAAAGATGGTGAAGGGTCTAGAGGGGAAGACATATGAGGAAAGGCTGAAGTCCCTTGGTTTGTTCAGCCTGGAGAAGAGGAGACTGAGGGGAGACCTCATCGTGGCCTACAGCTTCCTCAGGAGGGGGAGTGAAGGGGCAGGTGCTGATCTCCTCCCTCTGGTGACCAGCAATAGAACCTGAGGGAACGGCATGAAGCTGCAACAGTGGAGGGTTAGGTTGGAGATTAGGAAAGATTCTTCACCGAGAGGGTGGTCGGTCACTGGAACAGGCTACCCAGGGAGGTGGTCACAGCACAGGGCTTGACTGAGTTCCAGAAGCAGTTGGACAACAGTCTCAGCCAACTGCTCTGACTCGGCTGGTCCTGTGTGGCGCCTGGAGTCAGACTCAATGATCCTTATGGGTCCCTTCCAACTCAGGATATTCTATGATCATTTTGAAGAGACAGGGGGTTTTTTAAGGATGTCGCGATCTGTCCCATCCCGGGTGAAGTTACCGCTAAGTTAGGCAGTAGCACATGGGAAAAAAAAGACTTCAGACATCTAAAAAATTCAGAGAAATTATTATTCTTTCAAGACAAAAATAGCCACGTTAGGTTGTACCTATCCTACTTTCCTTTTCATAGCTCAGCTGTTACCAGAGAATCAGGACTCTCTGCCAAAGTCCCCAATATTTGGGGGAGTGATCATCCAAGGTGACAAAAATGTAGTCCTGACAAAGTGAGGTATCAGAAGGTAAAAGGCTGCATCCATTACTATGTTCTTACCTGCACTGTCATCCTTAACCATTGTGATACATGGTCAGATCTCCCTTCCATCAGCACCTCAGTGAATCTTGCTGAATTATGTCTTCTGAAGTTTGAAAGCTTTTGTCTACAGTTGTTTGACCCTTGACTAACAGCTGAAAGCTGGGTTAGAAAAAAATCAAGTCTCAAAATTCCAACTGGAGAGCAAATGTGAGCTTTTTACCTTGTCATTTCACAGTCAAAGCACACAGCATTCAAAGATCAAGCTAGAGAGATGGAAGCCATGTGAAGGATGAAGAGAAAAGAGCTTTTCCCTTTTTAAAAATGAAGTAATTAGCTTAGTAAGTGCAGAAGGAGGAGAGAAAGGAAAGGGAGATCCTTTTGTTAGACATTTAGAACACAATCCTCTCTCCTGGCCAGGTGTGCTTGCAAGATGTTATCAGATTGCACACAGTGCTGAATGTAAGGAGTAGGGCACCACCAAATTACTTTCAGACACCCGTCTGGGGAATCGTCATTTCTAAAAGCACAAGATGTTCCATCTGTGTGCAGTGCACAGGTGTTTTTTTTTTAAGGACTGCCAATCGTAGGGGACACTACCAGTTTCCCCATAGCAAACAAGTGTTATTCCTCTGGTTTTAAATAATGAATGGAACCTTTGGTTACACTAAGCAGTTTCCCAGGCTTTTAGGGCTGTTACGATTAGGACTTTGATGGGGAAGGGACAGGGGTTGAGGAGCTGGCAAGCATTGAAACAAATCAAAAACCCCATAGAGATAGAAGTTCCCATGAAGCAGTTCTTTGCATGTTGCATAATCTTCAGTTAAACAATCTTCTATAAACAGAAATCTTCAATGTACTTAGTAAATTCTTAGAATAAAAATTGCCTATGTTCTTACTGTCCAGGAGCATAAACAAACAAACAGCTGATTTACATTTCCCCTATTACCTTTAGAGGAAACCTCTTCTAAAATGAAGTCTTAGCCCCTGATTGCAGCTTGAATTTCAATATTAAAAGACAGACCTAGACTGTGGAAAGGGGAAAAGAGTTAGGAGTAACTATTATATAAGCTCCTTCCCTTTGAACCTTGCCTCACACACTGTTTACCAGTCACACAGCTTTGCCTCTGAGCTTGTCAGAATATAATGGGCAGAAGTTGGAAGCACAGCTCAGTTAATTGTAAGAACTGCGTAAACCTCGAGGGTAATTGAAATGATACATATTGCAGGAGCTGTTCGAATAAAAGAATATCCAAAAAGAAAGGAGTACAGCCAGTGTAAACTGCTCTGAAAGCAAAGCTGAGTGTGTCGTCATGAAACCTTGAGGCCCAAATGAAGAAACCTACCCTGCAGGGAAGTTTAAAAACTTAGCTTTTCTTTCAAGGAGCCACATCACGTGGGGGAGGAGGAGAGCAGGGGAGTGAGTCTGAGCCAAACACAGGGCCCTGCTGGGAGGCATAGGTAAATGCAGAGACACCAGGAAATAATTACACTTGGAGCCAGTTTTGCTGCAAGAAAGAAAATGAACTGTTCATAAAGAGGGAAAGGAAAGGAGCCTCACTGATCCCTGGACTGTGTGGGGCACAAGAAAGGATAAAAAAATTAAGAAGAGAGATGGGAGGAAAGTTCCTCACGGCAGCTACAGATTTTCTCTACTGCCTTAGCTGCTCCCTTGCTCTGCCTTCCTGTACCTTTTGCCAACACAGAGAAAGATACTGTCTGTTCCCCTCACATATGCGTATCCTATGTGCCCTCATGCTCTCCTTCTTACACTTTCTTGCCATAAAAAAAAATCGTAATATTTTTGTTATCCCTCCCACTTGGGTATCTTCCATCTCAACCCTCCTGTGTTTCCCAGCTCCTCCTCTTCCCCTGCATCATTAAGCTCATGGAAGTCCCCACTTGCAGTTGAGGGATGAAGTCAAATCTAGTTAAAGCAATTTCAACAAAAAGTAAATTTGCCAAAGAAAGAGTATTTCAGGTGGCTCCAAACTGTAAACTTGCATGGAACAAGTTTCAAACAAGTTTCATCTGTACAAAAATGGAAACAGAAGAGGAAAGTTTGTTTAAACAAAACAGCATTTTAAAAACAATGTTCCCTCCCTATTTTTTCCTTTTGTCTGAAATTTTGCTATCTATTCTGCCTAAGTTCATGATACATACCTGAAATTACTTTATTTTGAAACCATCAGAATGTGTTGTCAGCTTATATTTCAAGAATGTATGTCAACTTTTTTGGAATGAGCTTTGCATCTCCCTGTATGTCAAGATTCCCTCACTTCTTCCTGTTCAGTCATTCTGAATATTATCCGCATCCTGCCCATGCTCCATGTGGCATCTGTAACTGGAATCTTTCCCTCGATACTCCAACCCAGCCTACACAGAGGCTTTACACATAGCTTTCAGCACAGCATCTCTAAGTATTTTGTGTTCAGTCAGGGTTTCATGCTGACTCTCATGATTTCTCATCTTTGAAACACCCTTTGCCCCAACCTATACAAATGGCATCTTGTACCATCAACACCCGCTCAGAATAGTGTAGAAAAATCCCTTCTTGACAGGATCCGGGGGGAGCATGTACTGTGAGGGCCTCTGATGCTGTTCCAGATAACTACAGAAACAGAGCTTTAAAGAAATCACTGTAAGATGAGTACTAGACTAGTTGAAAAATCACTCACAAAGAATACATACTGTTAGTGGATGTCTCTCCAGCTGGAGGGATACTTGAAGCAGGACTCAGCACTGATCTGTCCAGGATCATCTTTTATTTCATTCGTGACCGGGGTCAGAGAATTGAGCATACACTCAGAAACTGTGCATGACATCAACCTGACTTGTTCTTGGTTTAATTTTCGAGGTGTTTTTAAAAATCTTTGAAAAGCTAGAATACAGAGCTGAAATACGTCAATCTCTTCTTTTTGGTTCATCCAAAAATTTGAGAATGTTTTATTCCTGGTAACCTTAAAAGAAACTATTTTATCAGTATGCTTATAGCTGCAAACCAGAATTTGAGAGTAATCAAACAACACTCCACCATCTCTCTCTATCTCTCAGCTCAGTTCTCCATCATATTCCTTCCTTCTGCCAGGCATATCTGCACTGAGTTGTATTTCATTTACCAGCAATAAAGCATTATGAAAATACACACTCTTCCCCTTAAATGTGCTTCTCCAGAACTAGTTATGGAAGCATTTGGCAATAATAGCAGAAGGGCAGGATGTCATATATAGAAAACATTGGCTCTTGAAAGTATGGCACTCAAAGATACAAAGTTGAAATCTGTCCAACTCCATGTACTTTATGTTAAGGTCCCTTCTTTAAGCATAGTGGAAGACATTGGTTCTCCACAGAGCCTTTCAAAAAATAGTTACTGATTTGCACTTCTGTTGAGTTTACATATTCAAGAAGCTTTAAACATTTTCATTTCCTTTGAAAAGTACAAAAGGGTGGGGTTTTGGGGTTGTTTTTTTTTCTTTTTTTCTGCTACTTCCCATTCTGACTGTAGAGGTCAGCTTAACTTAATCAAAAATACATTGCATGTCTCCAGGTCACTAGCTTTCAAATGACACAAGCTCCATAAAAACCTCATGAAGTCTTTCCTGCAAAAACCATTGATTCAGAAAGTCTTGGGAAATTTGAACAGAGATTTAATTTTTAAAGTACATCTAGCATGCAGGGAGGCTACCAGTCGGCAGCCCGCAAGGTTGCAGTCCCCCATTCACACGCTGGTACACTGAAAAGCAGCAGTCCAGGGATCCTGACTCAGTCCTGCAAAGGTGCCTGTCTTACTGCAGAGCAGAAAAGTGATTCACCATTAGTGACTCTTCATGCTCGTACTCAGTGGGCTGCTATTGCTCAAAGCAGGCACTTGAGGGCTTTTGAGATGGTGGAGGAAGTAGTCAGTATCTATTCCCAAGGAAGAGCTCCCAGGGAGCAAGCTAACTACAGCCCATGTTTGGGAGACAGGTATTCAGCAACAGACTAAGCCTAGCCTAAGCTTTCAAGTTGGCCTTCTACAGGCAATAATTACTTGGTTGCCAGAAAAGGTGAATAGCTGTCAATCCATTCCCAATTCCCATTTTATTTATCACTTCCTTGAGCCTCTCAGCTCCTCTCAGGCATCCTTTTCTCTGACATTTCTGCCCTCAGAAACGTCAATATGCCTTCCGGGCACTCTTCACTGCTATAGTAATGGCTGGGCATCTTTTCCTACTAAGTCAAAGCTTTCTTTGCCTTCACTCCCCTCCAAGCCCAGGCTTTGGAGTGTTTCCTACAAAATCTCTTTACCCTGCATAGGCTTTCCATCCCTTTTGATTCTGTCCTCCTACCCTCCCAGCACCGAACTTCTAAGCTGTTAATAATGCATTGCCAGGTGCTCTCTGTGTTTCTGGGAAGCTGAGCACAACATCTAGTACCTTATCTAAATATTTTACATGATAAACTACAATCTCTTCTCAAAACATCGCTTCACCAAGTCCTCCAGATTGCAGCTGAGTCTCTGGTGATGTTTTTAACAGCGAATCCCCTGAAGATTGTTATTTATGTCACATGCTGCTCAAAAATAAATTTTGCTCTTGTGCTGCCTGCTTCCCATAGCAAGTGACAAGCTTTGCTGTTAACAGTGAGCATGTAATCACACGCTGTACATTTCAGCTTCAGCTGTAATGATTTCTTAAAGATTTTTAAATTATCTAAGTGGTGAATATTTGGGCATACGGAATGCCTTGTAATCCCGTTTGTTCTCAATTTAGCATCACTGCTAAATTATATCTGCAGAACTAAGGCTACCATTATAATTATAGCCTCCATAAGGCTGTAACTGTCCAACAAAGAAAATTCATTCAGGTCAAAACAGTATTTCAATGCCATTATTGCTACAGGGGGATGCCTGATAGTGCTGTGCCGACTTGCTGTTGTGTTAATTGGTAGTCACAGATGTGGGCATTGAAAAGGAGCGGCTGGAAGTTGGGCGAAAGACAAGCTGACATAATTAGTGGGAGCTGGTGAGGAAATGGACACAGACTTGCAGGCAAAAGAAGCTCCCTGCTTGCCAGCTATAAAAGCATCTCTGTCTCTGGCCGCAGGGGTTGCTTGCTGAATCTTGCTTCCATCTGCTTGGAAGATGGATCTCCAAAGGTGACAGACCAAATCCCATGCTCAGACAAAACACATCTCTTCTGTAGCACAAAGAGGAAACTCTGAACAGAGGGAGAAAACAACTGTGAAATCCAATCTCAACCAAGCACAAACACTTGAGCCAGAAGATTCCTTGGTGCTGAGACATCCCTGTGGACAGCTTGTTAAAGTAATTTCCCTGATTACGAGAAGACTCAGTGGCACAAGATGACATCTGCTCCCTCGGAGACCTTACAGTGGGGCTTTACCTCCATCCCCCCTTAGCTGGGTGCTGCATCTGGACTCTGCTGTGCAACCGAACCAAGTCCCAGGCTAGGCAAACTGCTTCATGTAGACAAAGCTAAGACTTAGGGGCAGACCATGGCCTATGTTCATGAGAAAACAATGCTGTGGGAAAAGAAACAGAGGTATTCCTCCTGGACATTCCCCCCCAGTGCTTTGCCTGAGGAGGCCAAGTGTGTCCTAGCACAGAGCAGGCTACAGAGTCAGAGCAACCATGGGACTCCTGTTCCTTTACACTTCAGACATCTTTTCTTCTCACCTGAAAAACTGGGCTACCAGACATAGGGCAATGGCCCTTGTCTATGCACATCTATGTTTCTCATAGCCTGTGCAGAGCCCCTTTCCCAAAGCAAAGAGGCTCACCTTAACATCAACAAGGCAGTTGAATTCAATGTCATACTCGCGTTGAGTTAAAAGACAACCTTTCTGGAGGGGAGAGTGTCCCTACAATTGTTCTCAAATTAAGCCAGCCTAGCTGGACTCCTTCTGTTTGGCATACACTGTTTCTTAGGGAATTCTCTACTTTTATCAATGCTTCACTTTACTCAATCTGTGTTTTGTTTTTTTTTTTTTTTTACTTGCTTGAGAGACTCTTTCAAAGAAGCAGCACGCTCCATAAAGACTTTGAACTCAACACCCAGTCCCGGTGCAAATTTGCAATTTCAATTAATAAGAATTGTGAGTCTTTATACATATTATGTGTTACGGATTTATGAGGATTTATTTATAGTCATGGGAAGTGGAAGATGAAGACCTCTGAAGATAACCTTGTTTACCTCCTCTTCCTAGAACAGGAAAATCTCTACATGTTCCATGCCTCACAGGTAGGAGCCTCTGGCTTTACCCTGTCTTATCCTAGCCTTACAATGCCAAAGGTTCTCCTAATCTCATGCTCTGTTTAAGCCCATTGCTTCTCTTCATCTCTATTTATGGGCAAGAAAAATAGATTATTCACTTTTCTTTGATGCAAACTTTTCCTGCTTGTAGATTTATCGTATGTCCCCTAAGTATCTTCTGGTAGACTGAACAACTTTAAAACGTTCAGTCTGTCTTCACTTGCAACGTTTTCAGAATTTCTGATGGTTGCTGTCAGTCATCTCTGCTCTCCAGCCAGGCAATCCATACCTTGAATTACAGTACCACAAACTGGATACTTATTTCAAGTACTAAATACAACAAAGAAGTGTTGTATCTAATTTATGGACAATTTTATATACATATTAATATGCTAGCACTCTGCTTTTGTGATGATGTCATCATGTTTTTGACTTCTGGCTCTGCAAAGTTTCTATCTATTTCTTTGTTCCCCATCTGACATTTTTGCAACAGATTACTCTTAATAAGATACAAACATCTGTACCTTCTTCTTACAGAATTTCATTCTATTGTTTTTCAGATCAGATTTCCGAACTGGAAATATCTTTCTAAGAAATATCTGTAAGTGGCATTCCTCATTACATCCTTCCCAATTCTACAAAATTCAGTTGCTGCAAATGCCAGTCTACACAGACATCTTTTTAGTTACAAGCAGTCCAAGGACAGCATTTCACTTATGTCACTGGAAGAGTACATTTCTCTAGATAAAAGCACAGTAAGGTTTTGAGCTTTATCTATGCCTCTGACATCAAGGCACACTAATCACCTCCTTACAGAAAATATGCAGACATAATTTATGCATTTGGTAAAATTTTATCAATTTACAGCAATCAAATTAATTAGCTAAATTAATTCTGGTTAATTTATTTACATTGCCTAGGAATATTTCTGCATGGATAGCTCCATTAACTGGAATGTTATGTTTCAGAGAAAGACCAACGTAAAGTTGTTCAGTTGTAGATCATGTTCAAGCTGTGACCTCAAGCCATATTGGCTTTGGCCAATGCTGAAATCTTGGAAACTTATCTCACAGGTGATTCACTCTCTCAGGATTTCAGTCAGCTCAGAAGGTGAGTCCTTTCCTTGAAAATCCAAAAAAGAGAGCTCTCTTTGTCTGACCTAACCAGGGACAAGAGAAATACAAACAGAGCCAAGCCTGACAAATCAAGGTTACCCCTCTAAGTCCTACTCAAGCCTCAAACTTGGCTCCACACTTGTATTTTTGTGCAGAAATTGCTCCACATTTTATCTGCCAACGACTTAACTTAATAACTGAAGTAAATGCAAGTTAGTTTGCTAGTTTTTCTTCTGCAAGAAGGCTCATGGAATGCCATCTCCCATTGAAAGAAAAAGACGTTGTGTTACTGTGTTGGTCTCAGCTTTATAAAAGTTTTCCCCCTTCCTCTTCTTCCCTCCCTCTCCCTCACACACTTATTTTCAAGTGCTTCATGGTGGCTTTTATAAATAACTGGACATATTCGTTCTAACAGGCACTTTGGCCAGTCAGATTCATTTCTGTATAACCCCTTGCAGTGCTATTCAATAAAATGTGAATAATTACCATAGCAACTGCAGCATGTGGTACATATGGTACCTCTGAGAAACAAAGCATTTTCTTTCTTTCTTTTCTTACCCTTAAAAAGAGCCACATACGTTAGTTTTTAATACAAAATGATGCCTTACGGTGTTTATTAGAGGAGAAAAAAGGTTTTCAAATGAAGAGCCATCTCTCACTCTACGTAGAAGCTCAGATAATCAATTATTCATACATCACCATCCTTTAATCTCTAGTTTCCTCACATTATCAATGCATACATTTTTGCAAAAGGGAAACAATAGGTACTTAGACAACAAAGTACCCTGATTACCTCTTCCTGTGCTCTTACTGGCTGGACACTCCAATAGATAGCACAAAGTGAAGGGTGTTGACTCATGGACGGACTGGATTACACCTGACAAGTAGCAGTCCTTCAGAGCTGCCTTGCATATCCCCCCCCCCTGCCCTGACAGGGACAGCTGGACTACAGAAATGAAACTGCACCCAAAGTACTGCTGTGTACATCGCATGTCCTGAACACACTGGTAACATCTTGCTATTTACACCAAGCTGCAAAACTGAGCATTGCAGAAATCGTTTCACATACAGTTCCATGGACAGCAACACCACCCAGGAGTGGGGCTGAGGACCATTTGGAATCAGTAACTGTGTCAGTCTTGTGTTTGTGAGTGGAGGTCCTAAAATGTTTTGCCAAGATGAAGGTGTGGCATCTTTTGGGCCTGGCTGGTTGTCTCTAGAGGTGTCATCTTGTTGGCCATACAGCTAGAATCACATGCTCATATGTGTATAACGTGGACGTTGAGTTTTCTGATTGTGGAAGAACAGTGCATTCCTGGAGATGAGTTTCTCAAGCCCACAGCTCCAAAAGTCAAACTGCAATACAGCCACCACGTTCCACAAAAGATTTCTGAAATCGCATAATTTTTTAGTATTCACTTTGAAACTGAGGAGGGCCAGCAGACAGAAGAGGGATAGTGCTCTTGTCAACTCAGCCTGCAAGTTATGTATCCCTAGTACAGCTCTTCTCAGCCTGCAAGTGTTGTGATCCTGTTGAATTCAGAGGGACTGAGCAAATACTACCTGGTGTTAGCAACCACAAACCAGGTCATATCCTTCATATCATCATACTGCAGCAGGACATCTTGCCCAAAACACACTATGTCACGCCCTTAATGGAACTCCTCTGGCACAGCAGGCTGTAAGGCTTACTGCCTAAAACCAGCAGATCCCAAGAGATTCCTAAGGGACAAGGACCATCCCTTCAAAGCCTCAGAACTTCTGTACCAGCCTTAGTTTCCAGTCAAACCCTTCATTCTCCAGTTAAACCCTTCCCTTGGTGTCTCTTTGTTGTCATCATCCCCACAGGACCAGTATCAGAAAAAGGTTTCCTGAAAGTGCAGACATCTAGAGATGCATGTGTGCCTGCCTTTGCCCCACCTTCCCCTGCTAACACTTCCTTCCCTGAGCTACACACAACTTGTCTCTGCAGAGGGGATGAGGCAGTATGGGGAGTTGTAGTAATGCTACAAAGAAAATCCTTTTCCTGGGTGCCCTTCCTACCTGAAAGACTGACTTGCACATGAAGGATGCCCCTTTCTTAGCTCCCATATCCCTGGGACAGTCCCAGATGGTCGGATTCTTGGTTTTTTATAAGATTCCTTTTCACACCATTAGCTATAAGTATCTGTAAATCTGATGTGAAAGAAAGGATTAGTTATACCTAGCTGTGCACATTCTTGTACACATGATGCACACAGACATGGCCACCTGAGGTACATAAATGTGGACCTTCTTTTGTCTGTTTCCAAGCTTTTAGTGATCTATTCAGACTCAGTTGTTAAACTAGAGCAGGCAACCAGCAGTGCACATTTGCTCTGCAGTCTTCAACTACCAAACCCAGCACAGCCCTGGAAGTGCTGATCACCAAATGCAATGGGGAACTGAAATAAACATTATTTTTCAAAATGCAGTTATTAGTTATCATTTTACCCTTGACAGAATAAGGCTGCAAACATGATAAACATGAGCTCACCATTTAACTAATAATGCCTTCAATAAATACAAAAGAACACTTTAGCCTTTTGGGGAATATATTATTTCACCAAAATAAATCTTGGACTGGGATAACATGACTTATCTGAATACAACTTCCTGTCATAATCACCCTTTTCCACATTTAGATTAATCTATTTTGAGCTGATCTGACACCACCCAGCAGCAATTTTTCAGACAAAAAGCCACTAGAGAGCGCCTCTTCCACAGTGATGGGACAAGCTCTGTAAACCTGCACGTGTTAGAGACTATTTTCCTGAGAAGTGGAGAATTCGGTGACATGGGGAATTATTATGCACCATTCATTTCCTTGTAATTTAACTCTCAGTAACAAAAGCATAATGTAGAGTCTGGTTTACTGGGCTGATTTACAACACTTTAAGTGAAAAGGCGATTTCCTTCTTTTCATGCTGACATCAGCAGATACAAAGTGTACATCTTGTAACCTGACATCACTGCAGACAGAGCAATGCAGAAAAAAGCCCTAAGAGGTTGTGACACTGTAAACAGCAGCTTAGGAACAGAGAAGCAGGCCCAGAACTGCAAGACAGTGCCTCACACTCTTGTTCCCCACAAGAAAAGCCACTAGCAACACCTTGCCGCCGAGGCAGACCAACAGGGAAATTGGCTCCCACCCTTTGCTGCAGCTGTGTGGTTTGGCACCTTCTCACAGAGGCTAGTGTCTCTTATCAGGCAGTGTGAGCTTGCCTTATCTTGTGCCAAAACACTGTCCTTAGACACTACCTTCTTGCTGAAAGCCAAAGTCTCATTTTGTCATCTGGGTATGGGAGGGAGGAGATAAATCATATGCCAATAGGGTTGTTCATTTTATGGGACCATGTTAGAGCACCCTGCTTATACCAGGTGTACCCAGGAATTCCATTTGCTCCTTCATCACATGTATGAAAATTGGATAAGAAGACCTCAGTGTGCTGTTATGTAGACTTACAAACACCAGCAGGCACTTTTGCCTTCTCACCCTAATCTGAAAGGCTAGAGAGAACCTAACATTGTAATACACTAGCTACCAGCCTCAGCTTTTGCCCTGGTCTCCTTAACCCAAACCTCTGTAGGCACCTCATAAGTTTGATTTTGCTTGTTTAAAAAAAAAAAAACCACAACAATTATAAAACCATAGAAAAAATTCGCTTTCATTCACAAGAAATGGCATACTTTCAGCCTTGATCAGAAGCGCTCCATTTCTGTTCAAATGTGGAAAGCAGAGAGGCACACGAACATGAAATCTCACAAGAATGAGTTTTCTCTCCTGACTTCTGTGCATCTTGTAGTTCAGAGTTGGTCAGAAAAAATATACAGGGACACCGATAATGATGTTTTTCGGAATATTTCAGAGCAGAGCAGGAAGCATTGGCTGGTGATCTCTTTAAACATGTACAGACCTGTAAAAACCCAGCATGTTCTAACACAGAGAAGTGGCAGGGACATGAGATGCTGCTCTGGTCCTTTTAGGTTGGCTGTGGGACTTAAAGAAGTGACAGAGACTCCTTTATTTTCAGCTCAACGAGCAGGGGACAGCAAAGGGCAGATACAACAACTGATGCTCAAGGAGGCAGCAGAGACAGACAAAATGTCACTACATCTAACCTAAGACATAGCCCTACAGTGTCTGGAGGGACACAGCAGCACACGATATCAAGAGAGTCTTGCTTCTGAGACATGGCATGTGAGAACGACAGTCATAAGAGAGAGGGTCCACTTTTCTCTGTGACAGCCATGGAGTCTCCTGAGGAGTGAGTTGCCATGTGTCTGGTGCCCACTGCTTTGCAATGAAGGAGGGATGAATGATGCCACGTCAATACTGGAAAACTTCTACAAACAGGGTGGGCAAAGAGGGACAATGGCAAAATTTATAGTAGGCCAGATGCCAGTCTCTACATTAAGCCAGGAGATTCCTTTGGCCTGCTCAGATGCTGGCAGTTGTCTATTTTTACCTCAGAATTGACACTCCTGCCAACAGACACAAGGAAAAGCTCCTTTAGGTGCTTCACAGCCACCCTTTCATTCTCAAGCAGATTTCTCAATCAAGAGGATGACCTACCTTGTAGGCTTTTGCTCAACAGAGTGGGATATGAAAGAAAAATAGTAATTCTGAACAGCAGAGAAGTCAAACAGTGAGCGTTATGTCTTTACCAGCAGCGTATCTGACACCTAGCAGAAAGCACAGGTGCAAACCTCAACAGACCCTCAGACCTCTAGAGAGCAGGAGTTCTTGACTGAATTTTATGCACCATGTAGTCCAGGATAGGTCTGAGACTACCACAAGGCAAATATCATAAAAAGCAATGTACTACCACAGCCCTGCTACTGAGTCACTTCCTTCCACTTCAAGATTTATTACAATAAGCAAATCCCACAGGATAGATCATCTCAGTTAGATAACAGTGACTCCTTCAGAGAGACTGATAGGAGGTAGCATGAGAAGGAGCCAACTCCGCAGTGGTTTGACACTGCTCCCAGGTGGGCTGCCTGAAAGCCATCTCTAGACTGAAGAGTTACCAGTCTGTAGGCTTGGTATTAGAAGGACCTTCTAAGAAGGAAACTCCATATGTCTTCTCTGATACACAAAATGAACAGGTTGGACAAAACAAAAAGACGCAAGTAGCAAAGGGAACAGGATCCTCCACTGAATAGCTCTTTAAGAGTGGTCATGTGTAAACAGTAGTAGCTGTGATAGTGGTATCCATGTAATGCAGATGACAGGAGAGCATGATAGATGCTAGTCAAGCCTGGGCTGAGTGGGTGCAGAAGCCTGCACGATAACTTTGAGGCTCTCAAGACAGTCTGTAGTGAAGAGTTTGCAACAACAGTGTTACAGGCTGAAATAAACCCTACAAGAAGATGTGATAAGAGGATATGTGTGTAGAAGTATTCCAGCCCACTGGCTCACTTCAGATAGCAAAGCAAATGTGTAGATATACCCCCAAAATGGTAAATGAGCTTCTCTGCTTCTGTTTTATCAGGTACATTGATGATTCAACAGCAGTGAATCGACAACAAGAAAACAGGAGCAGCTGGTTAGTCTGAAAGCACAGGGAGTCACCCTGCACTGAGCCCCTGTACTTAACATTGTACTGCCACTACCTCAGCCTGTAAATCTGTAGGAACAACATGTTATAGCAAATGGCTGGATTTCAGTAAGTTGTTCACTTTAACATGAATTATCAGGACCATTACAAAGCAGCTGGGATGTCTGGATCATGTTTTGGTCAGCTCATTGGGACCTACCCATAGTGTCTTCCCAGCAGACAGGCGAAGCAACATACCACAGAGTTCTGTAACTGGAAGCTTAGCCACATTGACTGCCTCTTTGCAGGAGCGAAGTGCAAATCTGGTATAAGCAGGTGCAAATTTCACTGAAACCAACATTGTGCTCTTGACACTCAGCATCTCTGCCAACCTCACTTATGGTCTACTGAAGTTCTTATTCTCACCGTTTTTGTGAGAAAAACCAAAACTCTACATCAACCATGGGACAGATTTCACTTTGAATACCTGCCTGATAGCTAGTGAGGAAACTGGGATCATGCCAGCTTACATGAGAACTGATCAGCAGCTAAGATGGTTACCATGAGCAGAAAAATAGTTTATTGCAATAAACTCCACAGTTTATCCAGGTGACTCTTATAACTTCAATAAATTCTCAGGTACATTTGTGTTCACACTAAAATAAGAAACAAAACCGAACCTTATACAAGTCCCTTGGTAGCTACTTATGAGACTTCATGAAAGTTACAAACTCCCTGAGCACTGATGGTAAAGTATGCCCTTACTAAATAGGCCAGCAAATACATTCTGCAATTCTTCTGAGTTATGATTACCAGAAAAATCTCACAAAATAAAACTTCTTTATTGCTCCCAGTGTACATAAATTCTAATGAATTCCCTGATGAAAAATTTCGTTAAAGGTAGAGGTGGGTTGAGAATATGTTCTCCCTTAAAATATCACCAGTATGCAGAGTCCTAATGCTTTAGATTAAAAAAAGAAAACTTAAAAAAAACAAAAACCAAAAACCAAAACCAAAACCAAAACCAGCCGAAGTCCACAGGAAGGCCCACAGGTATCCTACACTGTTGTTACAAGCATGTATTTGGCAGCTACAGCCACGCTTTCAATGTGTTGGCATTACCCTAAACTCTTACATCCCAGCTAAAATCCAAATCATAACTTGCTAGTCACCAAAGGTATGTGATTATGATTCCCAGGTTTGATTAGGTGACTTACAGAACTAACATAGACTGCCCAAATAAAATGTTCTGTCTCCACATTTGCACATTATTAAACATGTTATTATTTGCATAGCTCAAGTTGTGCAGTTCAACTTATATCGGTTAGTTACATGCTTCACAGTGTGAAGGCACAGTTAATTCTAGCATTTCCAGCTGAATACGATCTGAAACCTTAGTATTTTTCCATGAACTCACTGGAAAATAATTTCAAATAATGAATCAATGTGAGAATTTCACAACTGTTCATGAACAGGAAAAAACGAGAATTGTTAAATGAATTATTTATTGTGAATTATTACCTTCTGTCTCTCAAGAAGCCTTCTAAAAGCTGCATTGTGCTCAGCAAGAGAAGCTGTAGAATTGTTTGCTAATGTTACAACATGGGGCTCTAGGCTTATTTTTGGCTAAGAGACCTGTTCACTAGCGCAGTTATTGTATGGATTTCCTCAGAACCACCAGCACTGCAAACTAAGCCTGGGGTCAGAGAGTCATGCTGGACTCCTTCATTCTTTTTAGCATCCAGGCAAGCAAGAAAAGCTCTACAGCCCCAGTGACAGTCTCAGGAAAGCACAGGGAGCTGCACTGCCTTCAGTTTATGAAGTAGATTTGCACAGGTGCTAAAAGGATGATGAACTAACAAGAATATTCTGCTTGTCACGTAGAGAAAGGAATTGGAGGCAATTCTCTTCACTGGCTGTTCTGATGCTGCAGTGCTAATGGGAATATCAAGCAATACAAGATATTTTTATCAGTAAATGCAGCAAATGCAAACAATGAACAGATCTCTTGAGCAAGACTCCAGCTTTACCCAACCACTTTTCAGAGTCAGATTAATGTTAAGTTTCATGTGGTACCTGACACTTTTCATGAATTTTGTGGGTTTAAGGCTTCTAAATTAAACATTTCTATTAACATGACTTTAAAGGCAATATATTCTCAGTCTTATCCATTCAGAAAAGTTTGCATGGAAATAATTTAAACTCTGCCAAAGTAAATAATTCAAGCTTTCCCTTTTTATTGCATACTAAGAATATCCTCATGCAAGTGACAATTATAGTGTCCCTGTAAGGTGAAACTTTTCCCATCCAAATCCATAACTATGTTTGCAATGCTTTTAAAATGGTATATAATCTATTTATGCACTCTATGTTTTTTCCCACTTGGAAAAAAATGGGCTGAATGGAGATGTTCCTTGTTACAGATTTTAAATTTATTTTTTTCACCTGTCTTACATACTGACTCTTGATAGAATTTTAGTGTAGCTATATGGTGTAAATTGTGAGATAAATAAGTAAATATATAGGAGCAGACCCTGACCTGAACACAAGAGAGCATAAGAAGGAGTGTACAGGTGCTCTAGCTACAGATGGTTTTGGAAAACTTGCACGATCAGTTCATGCACAATGCATAGTCTGACTTACATTTGTGATTTTTTAACATCTTGAACATCAAAAAATACTTAGGTTAGCTTTGTTTCAGCCAGGGAAATATAAGAAGATGAACCAGAAAGGAAAGTTCGGTCTTCCCCTAATCATGTGTGGGAATGACCGTGAAGGGAAGGGAATGGAAGGGAATTCTCCAAATACAGTTTTGAAAATCTGAAGCTCAGAATGATTCAAGGATTGCTTGGCTAAGCTGTGAAACACTTGTAATTCTTCCATCATCACAAAACCACAGTTCTTTCCACAATTTATGTTTTTACCCATTTAGCCTTCAAATAATTATGCTTTAAATATGGCATAGCTGATCCTGTGCAATTCTATCCCTACAGAGGAAGGCAAAGAGCCTCAGGGTCTCTGCACTTCCTCCGTCTCTCCTACATCTTCACCCACAGACAAGGGTGACACTCCAAACCACACTATGCACCCATAGAGCAAAAGGTGCTGCCAGCAAATGCAAATAACAAGGTATCACAAATCTTCAATGCAGCCACCCTCATTGGCACCAAATTGTGAGGGAGAGGAAGGAAAAGCTGGAGCTAGCCAAGCAGATCAGCTTCACTGCGCCTTCAGGGGCAATGCGGTCCCACAGCATAGCCAGAATTAGACCTTAGCCCTTCCTAAGCCTCAGCTTACTTTAAGTTGACTACTGTTTTCTTCCTTTTTTCTTTTTCTTTTTTTTTTAGTTGGCAGTAGCAGTTATCATTCAGATAAAATACATAAAACATACTGACACAAAAACATGGTAAAACTATTTGGTGTTTGTTTTGTTTTCAGAAGGCATGACTTTATTGTCAGCAGCTTTCCAATGACACTGCACAAACACTGATGGGTCCCAATATTATCAGAATATGCACAAGGACAAAGCATGACTAGTGTATGACACCATGAAAACCAAGATATTTCATGTAGCCCTTTGCATAGGTTAGCCAGTTCATACCAGATTTGAGGCAAAATACACAATTTCTGAGCTTAAGCTTGCTCTTTCTGATTTCTGAGGAATTTCATCAGCTAAAATTTTTTCCTTAATCAAAATTAATAATTTAAAAATTCCAGCCTCTTCCCTATGTCTCCAGTCTACATGCTGCATTATAACATCAATCAAACTGAGTTCTGCATTGGCCCCATAGTGCAGGGGCCTTTCTGTACCCTAGGAATTCCCACTTAACAGGCACTTGTGCTACAGTCCCTCAAGTCCCTCTGAGTTCAGGTATCAGCAGTTCTTCCTCACCTTCCCACAGCTGTGCCCAGAAGAGGTCCTAGTGGTCTTTCTGGCTGCAAGGCAAAGTACAGCAATGTAAGCATCACCTACTAGCTGGGCAGCAGAAAGGAGAACGACCCCCCACACCTTCCAGAGTCCTCTGTGACTCTCTCTCTGTGCTGAGTAGGGACTGAAAAATAAGATGTATTCCACAGCCCAACATGTTGTCACAGCCAGATCCTAACTAAGGTCCCACTGTGTACAACAGATAAAGTCAGGAGGACTGTGCCAGCATATCAACAGCAAAATTCTGTTTTTATGGGACAGAATCATTCAGAATTCTCCTTCCCATAAAACAGGGATGACAATAGTATTTTTTCCCAGACTCTTTTGGATACTGATTCAGAATGCATTTAGACAGACACAGGAAGTTAAACACACAAGTAATCTTCCCGAGTCCTTACAAAGTGCTCAGGCTTTTAAATGCCTTCATGAAGAAAGGTTTAGATATCATGGGTATTCACTCTGAGTATAAAATACCTGGCAGAGTAACACTACCTTAATAAAAAACAGGAGATGGAGAAATTTGGGCCTTAGCTTGCATGAGTAAACTCTTTTCAGTTGCTATCTGGCACCTTTCAGGATCACTTTGAAGATTAAAAAAGAAAAAAAAAGAAAAAAAAGAAAAGTGACTTAGCCAGCTGAATTCTGCCCAGTTCGACAGCTAAATCTGGACTAACTCCATTGATTTTAGTGAAGTAATCTTCTCTTTACGCTGCTTTAACAGAGAGGTTTTGGCCTGGGACCATCTCTAAAAATTTATCCTTTTCCAAGTTAAAAGAACAAAAAATATTTGGGAGGGCAAGGAGTTTAAAAGTAAATTAAAAAAAAAAGGAGAAAAGAAGAGGACATTTGGGGTAAGAGAAAGTGGGAAAAAGATGAAAGAACATGGAGACTTTTGAAAAGACTTCCAATTGGATTAAAATGATGATAAATGGAGGTGCAGCACAGGGGTCAGGCTCCTCTCGATAACAGGATCTGAGTGCTCTCAAACAGTTGGTGTCTGTCAGTTATGTGGGAGCCCCTTTGGTCTCCTGTGACTAGAGTTTTTCATCGTGCGTTTCTGACAGGATAAAGCAAAGCAGCTAAACAGGATAATTCCCACATTCTGCTGGGTGAGTCATTTCCCTCATGCTTTTGAAAAACTGTGCAAGCAAAGGGGAGCCGTGCTGACAAAGCAGAGGAAGTGCACTTTTTTGGATTTCACAGGGCGCCTGGTTCAAACATGTGTCACTGTGACAGAGAACACCTGCAGCATAGTTCAGCAGCAGTCTGGCAAACACGGCCAACTGGCTCGGCTGGGACCCTGCACAACACATGGGCTAGAGGGTTTTATTCTTGATTTTATGTTATTTATTTAAACCTTCTGGGCAGTAGAATGAAATCTTCAGCCAGTGCACTTTTTTCTCTCATTATACAACAAGATGCAATGACTGAATTAATGAAGCTGCCCAATGCAGAAACAATCTCTACAATGAAGGGCCCCATGGTGTGAAGGAGGATATGTATAGCTTAACGCTGCTTGGAAAGGCTGAACTCAACTGGAGCATCACAGTGTTAACAGTGTTCCTTAATGCCAGTTTAGCACTATGGAGGTAAAAGGGCAGCCAATGAGAGGAATCTGAACGGCTGGTGAAGCTGCTGAACCTGGTGATTAGCAGACTAATCACACCTTGTGGCTTACAACTCATTAATCAACTATTAAAATAACAATTTCCAAGAACATTCTCAGATGTATGAGGAGAAAAAGGCTCGAATAGTTAGTCTGTGGTACCCTGGTTTCAGCAGGGATAGAGTTAATTTTTTTCCTGCTAGCTGGTATAGTGCTGTGTTTTGGATTTAGGATGAGAATAATGTTGATAACACACTGATGATTTTAGTCGTTGCCAAGCAGTCAAGGACTTTTCGTCTTCTTATACTGGCCTGTCAATGAGAAGGTGGGCCTGCCCAAGAAGCTGGGAGGGGACACAGCCAGGACAGCTGACCCAAGCTGGCCAAAGAGATATTTCATTCCATATGATGTTATGCTCAATATATACCTGAGGGAGTGGGCTGGGAAGCTTGGAGTCTAGTGGAGCTTCAAGTGGTGAGAAATTGTGCTGTTCATCACTTCTTGTTATTATTACCTTCCTTTTCTGTTCTATTAAACTGTATTTATCTCAACCCATGAGTTTTACTTTTTTTTTCTTTTTCAATTCTCTCCCCCAACCCAGTGGCAATGGGGAGTGAGAGAATAGCTGTGTGGTAGTTTTAGCTGCTGGCCAGGTTAAAACATGACATGTAGCCACTTTGGGACAACTTGAATTCAGCCATTCTAGCAGCCAGGAATTGTATCTCTGAACTGTTAAGTTCCTTAGCCCCTGCCCAGGACCCAGAGTTCTTCAAAGCCTCTGAGTGAAAAACAGCTTTGGCCAATGACCTCTCACAGCCTCCTTTTCCTTCCCTGTTCTGGTCATCCTTCCCACAAGGCCATGCACCCCATTTCCCTGGTATGGCTGCCATAAAGCTAGGCATTCAAGGCAGAGGTTTTCAGCCCTCCTGTCAGTGCCAAACATCCACCCGGCCCTCAGGCTGATGAGCTGACAGCAGTTGCAGCTGAGCACTGAGTAAATCAGAGTGCAAATGCACTCAGTCCAAATTGATCCACACTAACCTCTTCATGCAAACCTGTCCAGCTTAACCCTATGCCAAATGAGGGAGAAAACAGAAGACAAAATAAGATTTCACTCAAACCATGGCCCAGCTGCACTCACACCACCTTCGCAGGGCTACAATACAATGATAGGAGTTCATCTGAGTGGGTTCTAGGGAAGAGATGCTGGGTGAAAGCACCTGCCAGTGGCACCAGAACGTACCAGTGGACCCCAGCTGCTGGCAGACAGCATATGGCTGGAGGCCTGTCCTTATGTTCCCTGCTTGTTTTAAGAACTTTTACTCAGTCCATGACTTGAGCTTCCAGCTAGGTGCACAGTGGCCAGCCTAGCAGTTCAGGTGATCTCCACCATTTGTTCCTAACACACACTCCTTTGTCTAGTCTTTATACCTGACTCCTCCACTGCTTTAGAGATCTGTGTAGAAAGGCAGGCCAACTAAAACACTGTCCTCTTTTGACTCCTGCTTTAAAAATCCCCCCTGCTGGAATGCCTGTAAAACGTTTGATAACAGCTAGACCATGTGAAAGATGACACTTTTATCTTTTAAGCTAATGAAGGATATTTCATTGTTTAACCTGCCTTCTGCCTGGCCAGAAGCTTCTGCTTAGTCTCCCTGATCTGTATGCACAGCTAATCAGGTCTTCAGTGAAAGAGCTATCTTTATTACTTGTGTCCAGCACTCAGCATGACAAAGTCCTGAACACATGCTGAGGCTGCAGTAAGGAGTAGTAGGATAATTCACATATTTTCATATCAGCTGGTCTTAATGAAAATCCCAGGATATTTAAAGAATTGGCTGGAGATGTCTCTGAGCACTGAGACCCCCAAAAGGAAGGATGAGGCTTCAGAAAACTGTAAAAGGGCAAGAAGGGTTCCTGTATCTTAAAAAAAAAGGGGGGGGAAGGAGGAATCAAGAAATAAGAGACCTAAAATCCAATTCCTAGAAAAATGTTGAAACAAATAAACAAATTACTTAAATGCCTGGAAGAAAACAAAAGATGAGTAATAATCAACATGGATTTATCACAAAGACACCATGTCAAACCAGTCTAACTTCCTTCTACAACAGGGGAATAACTTTAGGGGAAAAGAGAAAATGTCATATATCTTGACTTCAGTAAAGGTTTTTGACACTGACATGATACTTTGAAAAAGAAGCTAGGGATATGTGGGACAGACAAAAGTATTCTAAGGGTCAGGCAGTACAGACTTAGTTGGAAAACCATTCACTGTCAAAGTGAATGGGCCTAGTGAGGTTCCATAGGGAAGATTTAATGTTCTCACTGGAGCCTAGATGATAGATTAGGGAGGACACCCACCAAATTTACAAATGATGCAGAGCTTAGGCAGCAACAACCAACTGTACAAGTACAGAACAAGGTTGGGTAGTAGTTCTGCAAGAAAGGATCACAAGCTGAACATGTCTTGACAGCACCATAGCATCACTGTATGAAAAAAAAAACACAAACAAAAAAAAAACGAAAAAAGAGCACATATCATCTTGTACGAACAAGAGTGTAATCTGCATATCACATGAAATAACATTTCCAAACTATTATTAAGGCATCTACTGGAGCAATAACTATTTAAAAGGGATAGAGACCAACTGGGAGACAAAAGGAGATTGACAAGAAAAGACAGCATAAAGACTGCAAAAACTAGTGTTACTTGATGTGGTGAAGATAACATGGAGGCAATGTATGCTGAGTTCTGAAATGCAGAAAGAATTTTGGAGGGGAAGGAATAAGTTTACTTTCCCATTGATGGTGGGCAGGGTGAGTTGCAATAGACTGAAATTACCACAAACATCAGGTTAATAATTAAAAACTGTAAGAGGAGTGTACCATCAGACTAGATTTCCTAGGGAGGCTATCAAATCACCATCACTGAAGGTTTTTAAGAATGTTAGATAAAATATCTTCAAAAAACAACATAGGTTTAGGTGAAAATGCCTTAGGGCAGGGAGCTGGACTACATATTCATACTGGAAAAATACTAAACTGGATTAACTTCACCCCAAAGTTCAAAAGCACAAGAGTTCCTGTGCTTCCTAATCTGTAATGTAGCCAGGGAGGATTTTGTTCTTGCATGATACACTTTTTGCAACTACTCTTCTGCCTGCAAAGTGCAAAATGAAGGCGAACATTACTGTACTACATAAAGAATTTACACCATATTTGTACAGGTGTAAGCAGAGAACAAATCCTTGTATTTACTATCAGTGTTGCATTAGACAGCAAGACGTAAAGGTCAAAATTGTTTCTGGGTTAGAATGATGAAAGCACAATCCAATTGCCTTTTGGTTACTGCAATTTAGCTCTTGTTTCTCCTGAGAGAGGCGCATGCATACATTTGTACACCCAGTTGCAGTCCTTTTCCCATACTCTTACTAACACAGAATCTTATTACATTCCTCTAGTGAAGCAGCAGTTCTAAGGTGCTATTGAAAGGAACGGGACAGAATCTCAACCTGTGATGTATGAGAGTAGTTCTGAGTGTAACTTACATATCAGTACACTTGTTTCATGCCTAGAGTCGTATGATTGCCAGACGTGATCTTCTCAGATCTTATAACTAGGACTAAGCTCAGTTAACACTTGACTATGAGACTTTAAAAGAAAATGTAAGGGCTGGGGGAAGTTGTGAGAAAATGACTCAGGAATTTTGCTTCAGTCATTTTATGGGCCATGGCCATTTGGTGTGGGGGGACATGACACGTAGGCAAAGTTAAACAATTCAAGGGAATAGCTCCTTGGAAGGAGTTAAATGCAAAGTGAGTCTGTGATAAGCTAATAGATAGTGAAAGAATGTGCGCCCTGAAAGTATCAAACCAATGGGGACAGGGACAGGAACTTGGGCAACTGAAAAAGGGGGGTGGGAAAGGGTATAAATACCTGAAACTTTTGTACTTGGGGTGTGCTTCCTTTGAGGCGCACCCGACTCAGCTGACTCGTTT
This sequence comes from Psophia crepitans, assembly GCA_013399095.1. Lineage (NCBI taxonomy): Eukaryota > Metazoa > Chordata > Aves > Gruiformes > Psophiidae > Psophia > Psophia crepitans. The sequence continues at coordinate 441,278 of VWZZ01008519.1, forward strand.
GTTTTTAATAAATTTTTTTATCTTTGCTTCGAAGACTTTGTCCTCTTTACATTTAATCTGTGGGCAAGTGTTTCTCACAAAGTGTTAGGCAAAACTTTGAACCAGCTCCTCAGCAAGGTGCTGGAGGTCACTCTAGAGCAAAATTGGCTGTATTTCAAACAAAACACACCCTAGGGGTTACAAATCTGCAGAAAAAAAAAAGAAAAAAGAGGAGAGGAGAGGAGAGGAGAGGAGAGAT